>JARUHQ010000036.1:600000-870169 GCA_029955515.1 Chrysomela aeneicollis
AGCAATTAGCGAACGTTCTTCAAGAAACAGCTATGCGAGTTCAAAAGTGCATTGACGTTAATGGACAGCATTTCGAACAATTGTTGTAATATTTTGTGTTCGTTATTGTATTTCAAAGCCACCTTAGTCATTTCTTATCATCGTATTTTCTTATTTTCTTTTAGCTGTAATTTTGATTGTATTCATGGAACATTTTATCACCTGATATTAATAAATTCCTCATTAATAGTACTAATGAATGGTACCACGGTACCAATATGGTTCCATTTGAAAAAATTGAGTTTTACCTCAAAAACGATTACGATTAACTTCATTAGCTCATAAAAAACGCAATTTAGTATTTTCGACCGGATTTCGATTTTTCTAGCATTAGACGGGTCAATCGATCATAGCACACCTAAATGGAAAACTAAAAATTGAATTTTAAAAAATTTTGACGTTCGATATGTCACTTATGTGGTATCATTGGATCCAGAATATTATGCACATTTCAGAAATGTAATGATATACAGGGTGTTCCATTTAAAAATCGAAAGTTGGTATCACTTCCGGCGATACCGGAAGTGAGAAACAAATCATTTGTACGTCAAAAAGTGCCGCTTATTATATTCAAGGCATATCCTAAAACTAACAGAGATAAGGGGGGTGTACCATGGTCCTGTTACACCCGGTATATCCACCTTTGTAAGAATGCAATTATTTCATAATCATTACTCACATTCATCATAAAACCCATAAATCCTGTTGATGGATGCACACTCATGATTTCCTCTCAACAAAAAGAAATTCTCTGGGTACTTGATTTTGTAAGCAAGTAGCAAACATATTGTCTCCAGTGACTGCTTTCCACGATCGACATAATCTCCAAGGAACAGATAATTTGCTTCCGGAGGAAAGCCCCCATATTCGAATAGACGCAGGAGATCGGTGTATTGCCCGTGAATGTCACCGCAAATTTTCAGAGGGGCTTCGAGTTCGAGCAGGATGGGTTGCTGTAGGAATATCTCACGAGACTTCAGGCAGAGACCGCGTACCTCTGCTTCTGTCATGTGAACAGATTTTCCTGGGCGACATCCTCTAACTGAAATTAATAGATAGATACATAGATAGCTTTATTCAATGAATTATACTTATACATCTTGCAATATACATGTACCGGGTGCGTATTGGCATTCTTTACTACAGTACAACGCATACATACCGTGGCAACGCGCTGCACCGCGGTAAACAATGGCCAAACAAACGCTCACAACATTCAGACATACCTTACTACAGCTCAACGCTGAGGCGCGTTGCAATGTAGTAAGGATTGCCCCATGATTACGCGAAGATACTTCGGACAATCCTTACCGCGATGCAACTCAAAATAGCGCCAGTGCCACGCACATGCGCGCGCGTCTCTGTTCCAGTGTGTACCAGTCTCACGCGATTTTTTCATGCAAATTACACGCTCCAGTTGTGGTCTTATCTGAAGTTTTTTCAATTTAGTTGAACCTCTAAGAGATTCAATCAAAAAATGTCACATGAAAATAATATTTCTTTGCTACTTCATGAACTCAGTGGTGAAGGAGGTATGGTCAACAATTTCTCGTTCGAAAACGACAGCAACTTCACAGCGATTGTTAGAGCTAAAAGTGGCGATTTCAACCGTTAAAGATGACCAATTTTATAACGAATGGACCTCAGAATGGATGAAAAAGTTTAGTCAGAAAACAAACACCAATTGGTGTTAGGTATACATAAGTTCAAAGAGGAATATTCCTGTTCAGCCAACATCTGTTTGTAGGAGAAAAATAAGGTCTGGTTTGTCTTCTGGAGCCAAACGCCTGCAAGCTGGAAGATCATCTACACAAGAAAGGCATGTGCCTAAAAGGAAAAGATCACTCAATAAATATATTGAGCTCAACAGACCAAATGCGAAATCACACGGACACTCACACTGACAAACAGTTAGTGGGTATTTCAAACTGTTCTTTCACTTTTATAATATTATTTTATTTTCTGAGTGAAAACACGTGAGAGTTTTTTTTTGTGATTATAATTAGAGTTTTCTGGAAATTTGTTATGAATAATAAAACAACCTCATGTAAAGAACCTCATGTAAGGACTCTTCATGATTTTAATTTTTCAGAAGGAAGTGAAAAGCGATCAGTGTCTGAGAATATGTGACACGTTAAAATGAATGCACGCTTTCGCGCGTTGAATCGCGGTAAGGATTGTCCGAAGTATCTTCGCGTAATCATGGGGCAATCCTTACTACATTGCAACGCGCCTCAGCGTTGAGCTGTAGTAAGGTATGTCTGAATGTTGTGAGCGTTTGTTTGGCCATTGTTTTCCGCGGTGCAGCGCGTTGTCACGGTAGGTATGTATGCGTTGTACTGTAGTAAAGAATGCCAATACGCGTACCGGGTGTACCACTAAGAAAGGACGCCGGCTGTATCTCGGAAACTATTTGCCGCATAGGTTAAGGAAAAAAATATTCATGATCAAAGTGGCCAAGAGAAATATCTGGAAATTATTTTCAAGTTTCCAGGACGACCGCTAGAGGGCGTAATTGCATTGGCCACATCAATAAATGTTTTTCTATGAGAATTTGATATATCAAGACATATCGAAAACACTTTTTTAATAATCTAGAGTTGATATCCAATCATTGAGATATGGAAAAAATTGCGCTAGCTCTTTGAATAAAAGAGGGAGGTGAGGATGAATAGCACTTTGAAAAAACTCTCATAACTACAGTTTGGTGTAACGGAATTCAACGAACTTGGTCTCATTTTGAAGAGTTTTTTTAGTTTTTCCAGATAAATCATGAATCGAGTCGATTTAAATCCCGTGGTCACCGTTAGATGGAACCGTTTAAAAAATCAGACAAATTTCCATTTTCTTTCGAAAATTTCAAATAGAACCATATATTTTTCATACTCTAATATGAAAGTAGAGCAAACGAGAAGAAAAATGGCGAAAATCGCGAGTTGATACCTCTTGAGGAACCGGAGAAATAATCGAAATAATTGCCTCTAATGGTATTATATACCGCTGCAACTTTACTAGTAAAATATTATGGTCGATACTATCAAATGCCTTTGACAAGTCGAGAAATATTCCCATTGACAGATATTTGGTTTCATATCCCGAAACTATTTTTTCTATGAAATCATAAACAGCAGTTTCTATTGATTTGCCCTTTAGATATCCATGCTGTGAGTGACTCAGCAATTTTTCTGCATAAAAAAAACTTAGGAGTCTTGTGCACATGGATATTTCAAATATTTTTGAGAAGGATGGTAATAAACTTATAGGACGATGGTTTTCTAACAGTGTCGGATCACCTTTTTTCTACAATGGTTCAACAATTGCCAGTTTCAAAATATCTGGAAAATGTCCATTTTGAAATGAATTATTTATCATGTGACACAAAGGGATTGCTAGTTCCTCTTGACAACTTTTTATGATACTGCTCGGAATTTCATCATAATCTGCACTCATTGTATTTTTCAACTGTTCGATTATCTTAATAGTTTCATTAACTTTTAAATTTCTGAAAGAGGTATGTTATAAAAACTATCTACATCTGACTTCTTTCTATAGTTTGATCCATTACTTAGTATCAGATTATTAAAATTATTACCTATCGCTTTTGGATCTCCAGGTATTTTCAATTCTGCATGTCTTGAAGCTTTACCCTTTATTTCTCCAACTATATGCTAAAGGCACTTTGATTTATTATCACTATCATTTATACGATTACTATAATTGATTTTCCTAGCATTTATCAATAACTGGTTGTACCTAAATTTTGTTTTTTTATATGCAATATCATAACCTTCTGCTGTTCTGCGCAACACAAGTAAGATATCAATAATAAATGGAATATCCACAAAAAATTCATTGAATGAAGATGCGTTGATTTAGAATAATCAGCATAATAACTATTCATTCAAAAGACAAATAATACAGTGTAGCCAAAGAGCGAATACAGGACAATTAAGTAGACTTGTTGTAGTCTCATCATAGATGGCACTACCAGTAATAACATGTATATTTTTATTTACAACCAACACTTTTGAACATGATTTTCACACCTTCTATCAATAGTGAATCTCGAATTACTACCTGGCAGAGCTGTCCCAAAGCATTGAGCTTAATGAAGCACTCAGAGCACTTTTGTGCTCGTAAGCACTGTGCTCCCGAACACTTTTTTGAACCAGTGCTTAGTGCTTCGAGTATTTTACGAAAAGGCTTAGTGCTTAGTAATCCCGAAAACTGCTACCGAGCACTGGTATTGTTAAAGGCTAATAACGATTTGTAGTAAAGCTGTAACAATCAACTTCATTCGACTGAAAATGAAGATATATTTTTGTTATCATCAAATGATATCACTGATGTGGTATATATTCAGATTTCAATAGTGATAACTTATAGGTTCAAGCAAAATCACTCGAAATGTTGGTGTTCATTTTACGAGAAAACGTTCGGCCCCTTTTGGGATAGCTTTTTACAGTTATTTTATGTATTTAGGATGACCCGATAAAAATGGATTCAGGTATTTTTACAAATATTGCCTGAAACTCCAGAAACATTTTGAATGGATTTGTTCAAACAATGAAACATAATATGCTGTTTCGTTGATGTTTTGGATTGAATTTGACGTGATTAATGTACAAAAATACAAAAACCATGTCAAAAAGTGATTCAAGTTCATAACATAACATAATCATCCTTTTCAAAAGTGCTTAGTGCTCGCGATGTCCAATTACTTCTTGAAAGGGCTTAGTAATAGCGAGCATTTTGTCAATAGAAGTGCTTAGTGCTCGAGATTCCCGAGCACTTTTCGAGAGTGCTCAGTGCTCGAAGCACTTTTTGTCAGTGCTCGGCACAGCTCTGCTACCTGGGTTCAATCATTCTTTTTCACTTTGTACACATTTTCCAGTTGTATTTCAGAGAGCATCAAGTTTATTTCAGATTATCCACTTATATTTTCAAAATCAGGAAAAAAGAACATATTATTATTTATATTCATTTGTTTCATCTAGTATAACTTTCTGGAGGTTCATAACAAATTACACAACTTTTGTAAATGAAGTTTTTTTCTTTATCTGATGATGAATGTAGAAGCTGTTTTAATATTTACATTTTGTTTTTATGTAGTCATACAGATAACATCAATAAATAGTTGAATCAAATCACATGGCGACATCTCGTAAATTAATATAAAATCAATAACAAAGACATCTTCTTTTGTACAGGTACCATCAAGATATCTGCAATTAAATTTAAAATCGACGCATGATAAACAGGTTTCTGTATCACACCTATTATTGCAGATATTTATGAATTGTTAATTTGTTGTATTGCCGTTGTACCAATCAAGATGATCCTTGTTAATCACGTGATTACAAACGAACAATTGGGAACAAACGACGTAGGGGCCTTTTAACCTTTGAGGTGAGAACTTCGAGCATTTTTTTGAAAATTCCTATTCTCCCGTAAAAAGGGATTTGAAGACTCAGGTTTTCTGAGATTGCTTGGGATATCAGGAGTGAATCAAGGTATGCCCTTTTTGATTTCAATTTAGGATGGTTCAGATTAAATAAGATTAATAAGAATTAATTAACCGGTGCTTCAGGCAGCCATTGCTGCATAGTTGAAGACTGAGAATTTATTTGTGATATATTTTGGCTTTGATCTTTCTCATGGACTGAAAGATTACGAATTCTGTTTGGTATAATTTCTACTTGTATTTTGATGATAGATTTTTGAGATTTCCTTTTTTACACAGAGCATGTGTAAATTGTAAAATTTGGCTTGAGTGAATAGTCTCTGTGGTTTTTCTTATTTTTTTTTTAGCTTGAATGCAATTCAGGAAATGAAGTTGTTCGAACTCAATAAATCAATATTTCTGGTGTGAATTTGAAGTGAAACCATAGGGAAGTCTGGACTCTGGACAAGAAGAGAGATAATGTTCAGGTGAGTGTACAGTGAAACCTCAACTTTGAAATAAATTCATGTGTTAACTGTTACACTCATCTATTCATTTCTTTCCTATGGAAAAGAGTACATGATTCTCTTATTCATGAAAGCAATTAATTTTACCTGGTGAAATATAATTTACTATCTGACCAATCTGTAATTGAGGGGGAAGGGTGTCGCTTGATGTCGCTCTTGATGTCTCAGAGCAATACTTTTTTTATTTTTGAATCTTTTTGAGCCTGAACTTGTATACATGTGATAGGTCAATCACTTGGATGCAAGATTTCTTTATCCATTAATTCAACAAATATTGAAGCAGAATATAGAGTATAGAAAATAACATTGATGTATCTTTTATATTCTCAGTGTTGAGAATGTTACAGAGTGTTATGATTTATTGAGGATATTGTGTAATTTTCAATCAAACAATCAGCTAAGCTCAAAACCACAAATTTTGGACCTTCAGTTCATACCTCCCTGAACCCAACTGATTTCTATTACGACTTTTCATGTATGTCGACGATAAATGAGTGATCAATCAACGTAGAGAGGACCTCTATCATTTGCTGAGTAGACAGAGTCGTCCAGTTTTCCCCCAGTTTCAGTGCTGAAACTAACACAACTTCAGAGTTAACCTTCCACTGCGAGCTAGAAGATAGAGGGTGTAAACTGTACCACATCATCGTAGGAGAGTACTGACCTGGAGTAGGGAGTTGTCATCGTAATTGGGGAACGACATCTGACTCGCAAGTATAGAGCAATAATCCAGGAGATATTGATCAAAATCGTAGGAAGAATAGAAATAAGGAGGAAAATTGTAAAAATCACTTGCATATTTTGTCAGGATTGTATTATCTCGGTTCAAGAATAATTTCTAGCTATTGATTACTCATCACTCACCATATTGTTGATTACTCACAATTAATATATTGTTATTCTCATCAATTTGTACAATAGATAATTTTCTTGTTTAATAGTTTTATTGCTCTGACTAAAATAGGGGAGAGTCCTTGAAAGATAATTTATCTATATATTATTGAATATTTTCCTGATAATTTTTTGTCTATATTTTTACAATAAAATAGACTGGCGCTCAACACTGCTTGACACAATAAAGAAATCAAAAATAGTCCAAAGAACTCACCCCTTTGAAATTCATGCTATGAACATCATTACACCCTGTACAACTTTCCTTTCTTCCTTTCCTTTCTATACTAATGTACAGCGCGGTTAGGCTCTGGATGCTATTAAAGTTATCTAACTGAGGGTTCCAATTATTGAAGTTCACAATGCAGTAGATACAAAATATTTATAACAAACATAAATATATTGATTGAGCTGAATGAAAAATAATTTAAAAAAATGATCTAGCAGGTTTGCGTTTCTGAGCAGTTTTTCATTCTTGAAGAGCCTTTCAGCTTGTATTTTTTTCGACGTAAGTTGCACACTTATTGTTTTCTATCGACAAATATTATTGAAGTTTGTCTCCAATGATTCATTCAAACGTATCATCATATTCGTTGCTTCTGATGTATTTTAATTTTTAAATATTCGAACGATATTCAAAATATTATCAGTTAATGTTTGCACAACACGTTCAGATTCGACATCGAATGTTTGGAAATCATTTGGGGAATATAATTTCTGTGAAGTAATAGAATTCGTTGACATATTGCATCTATGTCACAATGTTAGCTGGTATTGCCGTGAACTCTTAAAATTTCATTGTCAATGTGGGATGTCATCATGTTGTAAAAAAACTTTGTGTCAGTGTTATCTCCCATAGCTGATTTTGCTAATAGTCTAAGATACGGCATAAGAAATATATAACCACATCTGTTATTTGGTTATAACAAAGATTATGAGTTAGATAATTTGTTCATTGATTGATCGCACATGGGTTGCCTAGCTTAATCACGGGCCAATACTGTTAAATAATATTATCTTTGATCAACTTTTTTGATCAACTTCCCCCATCTGTTATTTATGAAAATGGAGCATGAGTCGTTAGAATATCACACGAGGAATTGGAAAAGAATTGGTTGCCTACTTTCCTTTGGGGCAACTACGAGGTTGCTAGGTAGAAACAGGTGAACAGGTGATGATAATATACTCTCATCTGTAATTTGATTGATTTTTCAATAAAATTAAAGTTTATTTCATTCCCTATCCAAGAGTATAAGATTACCTTGTCGAAAGTGGAGCCTTAACCATGGTTGCCTAAATTTAAAAAAATATGATAAAGTTTTAATAGGAGAGTGACAGACAAGCGTTGCACGTACCACTAAATGCGACAGACATGGATGAAGAGAAACAGTTTTCAATTTTAGCTATTCATATAACGAGATTATTATGCGTTTTTAAAAATGTTAAATCGCTAATAATCGAATTACATTCAAAGCTTCATCGTATCATTGACAACGGCGATGCGAAAATAAGAGCAAAGGGTTTTATTTTTTTTTGTTTGAAGGTGGCTGACAATGTCTCGAGTTGTGAAGAAAAGTTTCGGACTTCCATTGTCTAAAGGTATGAAGATTTGAATCCTGAGAAAAGAAAAGATGAGTTATGCTGAAAAAACGAAATAAGTGATGAATAAAAATTAACTATTTTATCGAATCAAGAAGATTCGAGTATCAATAAATCAGGTTAGTATTAGTGTTAGTATATATGAAGTCGAAAAATGTAGATTTAAATGGGAGTTTAACTAGTCGATGAGCCTGAAAATAAGAAAAAATTGAATTAGAAATCAATAGCCTGAAAAAGAAAGGTTGAATTAGAAATCAATAGCCTGAAAAAAGAAAAGTTGAATAGCCTGAAAAAAGAAAAGTTGAATTAAAAATTAAAATAAAATGAATGAATAAAGAATTAAAATTATGAGAAAGATTCAAATCGAGTTTGTCACGACGTTTCGATTGTGTGTATCTACAATCGTCTTCAGGTGAGAACTAACAAAGTCCTGGGATACGGGGGTATTTATAGGTCAGCTATGGCGGATTCAAATCTTCATACCTTTAGACAATGGAAGTCCGAAACTTTTCTTCACAAAGGGTTTTATGTCATTTCATTTTGGCATTTCACAAAGTCATCATTATGTTTTTTTTCTTTTAGGAATCCTATTATATGGAATATTTATTAATAATTATTATCATCATCAACGTACCAAAACCTTAGTTACTCATAATACATTTTTTAAATCACATCAGTTACCATAATTTACATCAGTATGAAAGCATAATACATTAGATACAAGCATAATCCGTTGGATACAAGAATAATATGTTAGTAACCAAATAGTATTTTTTATTTATTTTTGCGATTTAAAACCGTCTCGAACATTGCAGTTGACTCGGCTTACTCCTCGTAACGTAGCAATGTCCTCGACTATTATAAATCGCATAAAAATCTCGTTACATTAATAGCTATAATGATTATTAATGAAAATTTTATATAAAAATGTATTGATAAAAATTATGGTAATTTTGCACTTATCATGCGATCTATATTTTGATGGAAATTTTTGTTGGAACTCACGTATTTTGACCTGAAAAACACGAATTTCATAATATTATCGTGAACATATCTCTAGTTTTCGAGATAATCGATGCCAAAGTTCGAAATTTCACCTTCTTTAACTGATAACCATCTTTCTTTTTGACATGTATTGAAGAGAGAGAACACTTATCACTGACTGGTGTTGCTATAGGCAGCTGTGAATCCACCTTTATTCGCTCAAGATTCGCATTGATGTTTTCAAAATGGCCGTTGTTTATGTAGCCTAGTTTAAGAAATAATAGGAAAAATTTAATATTTGTTATTTTTTTTCTTACACAAAAATAATAATTAACCATGGTAAATGCATGTAATATGTCCTGGGATCTAAGAAGATACAATACTTGCCCAAAAGTTGCCATACAAAGAAGATGAAATTTCGAACTTTCGCATTGATTATCCCGAAAACTAGAGATATGTTCAAGATAATATTATGAAATTCGTGTTTTTCAGGTCAAAATACGTAAGTTCCAACAAAAATTTCCATCAAAATATAGATCACATGATAAGTGCAAAATTACCAAAATCATTATTTAATATAAGCAACCAAACTATTGGACAAGATTTAAAGACATAAATTTGGGTTATATCTAAATAATGACAGCTTATTTCAAAAATATGACTACGCCACTGGATTCTACATAAAAATATGTTTCACCAACAGTTTTTACACTTATCTTTGGTTTTTACTTCTTCCATAAGATAAAGGATAGATAAAATAAAGAAGGGTCTCAAAATGTAATATTTTTAATTTAATGTATCTCAGAAGGGGCTATGAAAATTTTGTTTATGGTATTGTGTGTTTCACAAAAAAGTAGTCAACTTTTGTGAAGACCGCAAATCTCTATCTTTGAAAATAACATGAGATTAAAAAGGGGACAGCCTGTATATATCCATGTTTTCTTGCTAAGTTTATTGGGGTAGTAAGTAAGTACCACATAAGTACCTAAATGTAGTCTCATACTATATAGTGATCACCTATTCCTGCATATTGTGATATACAAAGTGCCTCTTATACTTTTGATATGTCTTGAAATAAATGTAAGTAAATGGATGCATTCAATTATATTTCAACATTGAACCTCTGGAAAAATATTGAAGTGATTCTGGTAAAATGTCTTAATAATCAGTACAGTATTAAAATCACCAAATGAAATTGAGGGCACTATGTGTTGCCTGATACTTTAAATTTTTATAACAACCTCAAACACAATAATTTGGAATACCTACTAGCAGATAGGATTCTGAAATCTTGAATGCTCGCTTGAATGCAAGTAATACTTAGGTATTGTGCATTCAATTTATCACAGTCAACATCATAATTAAATTAATCAATCGTTGTTTTTAGTTGATACGGACTTGTACCACCTATTTATTTTTGTACCCCCAAATTTGACAGATGATTAAAGTTGGAATTGAAGTACGCATCGATGTGTTGGTATATTCGAATATAATGTATGCAATTAAATATCTATATAAATATGTTAAGAATATTTACCTTCCAACAATCTTTGTATTAAACTGTCCACATTTAACTCGGGATCAGCCATGTCCTCACTTTCAAAATCGAGCTCACACCTGAACAGAAAATAAATAAACTTTAATGGCACGTCAAAAATTAATCTTGTCAGTTGTCACTCGAATCCTTGAATTTCGATCACTTTCGATATCAGGAATATCAGGATGCCAGGATGCCAGATTTGAGAGATTTGCAGCACAAGAACGAACAACAACCATAGATCTTATACCGCTAGATCCGGCATCATGTAGTATTTGTTTGGTATCAGACAAGGATGATAAACCGGAGAAGGATGGTTCATTGCCATGAGACGCAATGTTTTTGTTTGGCACATTGATCGACGCGAGGCGAGCGTTCGTGACGTCACTGACGGCCCTCAATCTTTTGTTTTTGTTTTGATATCCATAATGTGGATTTTGGATGTACGAATTGTTTTTTTTTGTCTTTTAAAGAGACAAATTATACATACTAAGTAAGAAAAAGATTTAGTAGTGTGGATGATAATATATTTTTACATCACCTCCATTGAAAAGTGTGTAGTGTTTATGAAATCATTTCAGATACCATCTGATGGATAACCAGTATGACAGTATGTGTAAACTATTCGGTCACCACCAACTTGCGATAGAATAATCAAAGTATTATCAATCCCAAAAACTATAATTAACGAAATACCCGAATATAATACAAATATAATAAATATGAGTGACTGCTCTCAATTACTGCTTCTCATCCTCATCGCTGAATCACCGTAATATCACTATCCCAGTGACGTCCGTTACAGTCGGCTAACCTGACAAAACTTCACGTCCTCGTGAAGCAACGGTTAGATTCTTGATTCTGAAACATCGAAATTACAGTAAAGTTACGGACAGAAAAGGATATTCAAACGTAACAAATGCAAAAAAAAATGTATTTCTTCATTCGTCTTCGTTGGAACTGCTCTCCGCAGAAGAGACAGTCGTGGAAAACAATGTCATCCGTTCAGAAGGACATATGCCCGTATAGGCTGTCCTTGAACGTTCAGACCCTGGCAAATCATTCACCACGTACCGATCGTTATCGAGTAACTATGGAGGGTCCTTTATAACATGGTTCAAGCTTCCAGCTTCGTCTGTTATTGGAGGTCTTATTTGCTTGAACAAGAACGTGTTGGCCAACTGTGAACGTTTTCGTAACAGCATGCTTTTGTCGTATATATTCTTTTGATACGTTTGTCTCTCCTTTATCTTTTGTGATACATCGTTCCGCAGAAGCTCCAAGTCGCGATGTTCACCTTGGGTCTGAGAAATTTCTGACGTAAGGAATGCATCGTTGATGTTACGAGGACGGTATCCAAAGAATATCTCATGGGGAGTTTTACCGGTGGTGGAATTAACCGTAGAATTAATTCCCAGTATGCTTAGCTGTACCTGGAGGATTCTCACGAAGCATGGAAAGGTATTCTTCATACAGTGCCTCAGGTGTTGCGTAACGACCTGCTCGGGCACCATTCTGAATCGTAACAACAGTGATTCCATCAATGAGACATGATACGGCATGTCTACCGGATATTTGACAAGTTCGTACACTATTCCTCTTCCTTTTCCTGGATAACCGACTTTCTGATGATCCCTTGTACCTGCCGGTACGAGAACTATCAGAAGAACTATCAGATTCACTCGTAGAACTTTTATGTTTTCTAGACATTTTCTTAGTTCACGTAACAATCTGAAAATGCTCAATCGGCGTTGCACGTTCACCACCACACCTGAACTGTAAACTATTTGGTCACCACCAACTTGCGATAGAATAATCAAAGTATTATCAATCCCAAAAAACTATAATTTACGAATTACCCGAATATAATATAAATATAATAAATATGAGTGACTGCTCTCAATTACTGCTTCTACTCGAATGCCATAATTACCACCGTCGTATCGATGAGTCCTCTCTCCGTCTTACGTAATACGTAACCCTCTCATCCTCATCGCTGAATCACCGTAATATAATGTATGTGGTTATATCACTATCCCAGTGACGTCCGTTACATATATGACAGGTAGAATAATATGTGCTATTTTTTGTTACAACTATAGTTGTGGTGTTACAAAAACCAAAAGGATTCCAGAGTATCATTTACCACACATTTCCAAAAGGCACTGATCTTGTTTGGGATACTTTTTTGAAAAGGTGGATTGGTTGTGGACATGCATGCAGATGTTGTGAATCCTGAAACCACATCATCCACTGATGCACGCACAGATTACAAGTCAAACGTCAACTTTAAAACTGCTGAAAGCAGACGGTAAAACTTCAACCAAGTTTAACCAACAAATAGTACATGGAAATCTTATTATATATAGACACTACATATATAATAGAATTTCTCTGACAAAGAGTGACAAAATCGCTAGTGTTGAAGCATGAAGTAATCCAAGTAATCAGCGGATGTAAAAAAGAAGCTGCTATCGAAGAGTGGTTTGAGACAGGCTAGCCCAGCAAACAATGAATCTCTGGCCGCTCTCTGGCCCAACGCATGATTGGTCGGGTACATGCTGGCAATGGCAAAGCTACATCGGCAAAATGTCGGCCCGATATATGGCATATTGTAATCGGGTATCTATAATCCAACCAGCAATGGGCCAATACCATCAAAAGGGTATCTTTCGACCGACATCATCTGGATGATGGCCCGTTTCAAGTGTTATTGAA
This sequence comes from Chrysomela aeneicollis, assembly GCA_029955515.1. NCBI lineage: Eukaryota > Metazoa > Arthropoda > Insecta > Coleoptera > Chrysomelidae > Chrysomela > Chrysomela aeneicollis. The sequence continues at coordinate 613,739 of JARUHQ010000036.1, forward strand.
CAGTTGAGAAACATTTTGCTTCAAATGTTGTTTTTTTCTCAATCCCGGCGCTCATATAAAAAGTCAGCAAATTCAAAGTAGCGATATGCAAGAAAAATCACATTTCAAGTAACATACACCATTAAAAAATCCTGTTAGAATCCGTCACTCCAAGAAGTGGTTCGGATTCCAGTATATACACTAAGTATCGCTTTCCTCCATCCTGGATAGATCTTAATACTCAAGGAGGGGTTTCCATCTTCAAAGTCGCGATATTCGAAATATCCCGCCTTCACCAATTCTAGCATCGAAAGAAATTTCAAATGTCAACTTACAGGATGAAAAATATGCCAAATTGACATCTAAAAATGTATAATAATAGAAAATTATTGTTGTTCAAATTCCACTGATTTATAATAAATATATAATTAGAAGACAATAGCTACATTACTATGCGGAATGTGATATACAATAACGAGGGTAAAGCAACGTTGGGCGAGGTTAGAACTTGGATGGGTGACTGCTGAAGGCTGTTGAATTCTTTTTTATTTCACATAATATCGTCGTATTATAGGCATTGGTCCTGAAGTGGGCCAATGTAGTATTCATTATGGCGCACAGGCATTGGTCCTACCGGCGGCCAGAGTGTCCTATTGATGTTGGTCCGACGTCATCTGCCACTGTTTCGCCGCAGCGGCAACTTCTGGTAGGCAGGTATTAGCCCAGTACTGGGCCTACTGAAATTGTTTGCTGGGAGAGCACCAGGGGACACCCGCTGACGTCATGTCCGGGATCGCAGATCGGATTGAGCCATCCTGTTTGATGAAACTCCACCTTCGCCACGCTAGATCCGGCGGGGTCTGCAAGACAGTAATATATCACCACAGTATATTGCCCTAAACTGTGATATCACGTGATACAACACATATGTAAGTTCAGCTTGAACGGAGCTCAAACTGGTCCACGATAATCCCCCCTGGACCTACCGGACAGATAACCTAGATACCGTACCTAGCGTATATGATCTAAGAAAACCATGCTTCCTTCTTTGTGATAAAAAGCAAATGGTCTGTTCGCTGTTTATGCATGAAATTTATATTGTACACTACATTTTCTTACACCCACTGCTCGTTGTAGATGAGTGTAGTGAAGTGGAGTGTAATTAGTTCAACATCTGTTCGGTGCTTCTATTCTGCTTTATGCTAATCCTAGGATTTTGATTTGGAGGTTATGCTTATAATTATTTTGTATTTATTTGTTGCTTGTGAATCTTTTAAATGTATCAAAAATGCACGGTGATGATGAAATAATAGAGAATATCATTGCGAATTCGGACGATGAATTGTTGACAAATTCATCTGACGATCAATCAATAGCATTGATGTCAATTCTTTTGATGCTTTCGTAAATGGGGACAAAATATTCCCGGGTAACAAATATAACCATTACGTACTTTGTTGAAGAAGTTTTCAAAATATATCGTTATATACATCTAACCTCATATTATCCAATATCCATTTGCACTACACTTATCACACCTCCTCAAAATCGATTGTAACAACTGGTTTTTTCGTGCTACAACATTTTAACAACGAACATAGTGTAAGTGTACACGGAAAATCACCGAACGGTATCAGTGTTACACAATCTACTATTCTGTACAATAGTGTAGTTAATGGAGACACAGCGAACAGACCTAAATCGTACTACCGTATTTGCATCAGCAGAGATTTAGCTGAGTCTCCGGCATCAGTTTAACTATTGAGCTAAGCTTAAATTCAAGCTCGCTCAGATGCATACAATTTCGTATTGTTAAGCGAGCTCATCAAGTCCTTAAGCGTTTAATAGAATTGCGCTAGATCCGGCAGAGGGAGTCTGCAAGAAAGTACTATGATATCACGTCGTACAACCACATATAAGATTTCTGTGCGTACAACACCTGACCACTGAACTCAAACAAGAAATGGAACGAAAATATAGCAGGATGCGCGAGGATTATTTACGGCCAACAGGCGAATCATAAACCTTGAATCGAGCACATGCGCAATATGTGCCAGGGTTAGCTGGGCACGTCTGAAATTACGTTTTTGATGTGTTATGTGAACTTATGTCTGAAATTACATATTTCAGCCACAGAACCAAGAGTTGGCGTCAGCCCACTCGTCAGCCTATAAGGTTTGTTTACATTGTATTTGATTGCTCTTTGTTCTCGAATCTTGTCCATTTCGATTTACAGCAAGCTGTTTTCGGCTTCATATTGTGTTTTTGTGTTCTTGTTGAATTATCTGTTGTTTAAAAAGCTGTGTTATTGAGTTTGTCATCTTTGGTAGTGCCGGTCCTGTGCAAAAAGTTTCTGCGCATGTTCCACATTCAATTTTGCTATATAATCACGTGGTATGCGCGAATTCAATTTAGCGTAAAACTGCTGAATTGCATTATCGTTCCATTTCTTGTTTGAGTTCAGTGCACCTGACACATGTATGCTCAAAATTTTAAACGACCAATCGCAATGGCTTTGAATCATAGCCGGACCTACCAAACAAATAAACCTCTACTAACCTATTAGATACCGTATTCAAAGATCTTATAGATTACGGCAGTTCGATTCGTTTTTAGGAAGAAAATATATATCTCCTTAAATGTACAAATATAGCCGAAGTTATTACTTTTACTGCAATAAATTGATTTCTATCAAAATGGAAAAAAGTTGATAGATAATAATATGATATGTAGGTATATATACATGTATTTTGTCATTTATTATCGATAACATATTCCATACCAGACGATTTTTCATCAGACACCTCCCACATTTATATTTGAAATGAATATCATAATATTGTTTTTATTAAATGTATATTATTAATTATATATATATTCCATGATAAATTGCCATTCGATGTATTATGATGCGAAAAAATGATAATTCGCTAGGAAATAAATATATTTCACTTTTCTAAACACATTATATAGAAGCAAACTGATCCACTGAGGAAAATAAGATGGATCGCAAGTAAAATTAGTAAAAAAATGTGATTTAAACTCTGCTTATTCTACGTTTCAGATTGAGGTGATGGGTTCAAAATGCGTAAATAGACTGAAGACTCCGTCTGACAGTAAAATGTCATAAAAACACATTACAAATAATTAACGTTTTTCTTTTTGAATTAGTGTGTTGTGGAACATATAAGTGTTTCAAATTTCCTCTCAAAAATGAACAATCAAACGAGGCTAGGTTTCACAGATCTTGTCAAAATTTTCCGCTATTTCCCGCCCTATTCAAAATCATTCTAACATTCAGAGGATTCGTTCAATAAATATATATATCCATATTATTTTTTCAAATCTTCCTCACGAACATAAAGTAAAATGATGCAATTTTTTTTTCGAAAAAGCGACACCTAAATCAAAATATGCAGTGTGTTTAGTAATTTTGGTATATTTTTGTGACCATCCCATTATTCTGCTTTCATTCCTTTTGTCGCCAGGATTTTGCTTCAGTTTGATGGACAGTGGAAACTCGGCAACCATGCAAGGTCGCGCATCAGTGATTGTTTATACTGCTTCGTCTGGAACTCTGGTCATTCTGATTTTTCACTTCTCTCTTCAATACTATCATGTGTCAATTGTCATTAATTCTCAATATTTGACTTATGACAGTTGTTGAGTTTTTAATTCTGAAATTTTTCCATGTTCTTTCCTTAGTTTTCTTTCCGACTTTTGACAGCAAGAAAATAAAGCGCTTCAAGTATGTAATAATTTTATATCTTATTTTTGTTCGGTAATCCTTCACTATATTTGAAGAAATTATTTTGTTTTTCATTTATTTTTGTTCTATCTATCCATTTACTATTTTATATTCAGGTAATCTGTGACAAATACCTTGAAATTAAAAAATCTTGAATGTTATTCGAACTTATTGTAATACATCTATTTACAATTTGATATAAATCAATGTTATAAATCGATGTTATAGAAAATCATAAACCTAATAGGTATTGACTTGAGTTTTCTTTCTTTCAGGATGTTGATGCCCAAAAAAAATAGGGTTGCTATCTATGAATATCTTTTCAAAGAGGGTGTGATGGTTGCAAAAAAGGATTACCATGCTCCCAAACACCCAGAATTAGAGGCAATTCCGAACTTGGAAGTTATTAAAGCTCTTCAGTCATTGAAATCAAAAGGATATGTAAAGGAACAGTTTGCCTGGAGGCATTATTATTGGTAAGTAATTTTTGAATATAGATATCCATATTCTGTTGGAATTGTGCAGCAATATTAAAGTAACAGATAGTGGATGATAATTAGCAAATTTGACTTTCATGAATGTTCTACCAGTAGGTTTGGAGGTGGCATTCATGATTTTGCACTTCATCCTCCTTTCTCATGACTGATATTTATCTATCAACATATTTTGATGAGAGAAACATACACTGCCTGGTTTTTCTATGAGTTAGCTATAAGGTATTTACAATATTCTCACAGAGGTTTTCAAAATAGCTTTTGTCCATGTATACAGAAGGTGGAAAAAGATGAAAATTATAGAAAAATTCCATATTAATGTTTTTCTTATATTGAAAGAATAATTAACCATGGTGCTTGCTTGTAATATGTTCAGAGATCTAAGATACAATACTTGCTAAATACTGTGAGACAGAGAAGGTTGAAATTTCAAAGTTTGACATGGATTATAGTTGTTTGTTTATGGTTACAGTTTAATATTTGGGCTAATTAAAAAAACATTGAATGTTGGATCCCATGGTAAGTGCAATATCACTGTATTTATAACAAATAAGGTGTTTATGATATTGAAAGCAATCAATATTGCTACTGAATTCACTTAAAAAATGTGTTGATTGTAATAACCTATCTAAATCTAAGTAAATATTATTTCAAGTTGATCTATGTTCCCCTTATAATTGTTTATAAAATCTAATTCAGCCATTCAATCAATCATGATAAATGGGGCATCCTTCAAACAAATTTATTTATAGATTCTCCCTGAAGATCTGATTTCATCAATCAATCACACTTAGGGTTCAGTGGGAATGATTACAGAAATAAGGGGTGTGAAATGTGGAGATTTTTCAATTTCAGGATAAGGTTGAAAAATCTCCATATTTTCAACTTGATCTCAGTAATCATTCCCACTAGATCCAAAGTGTGATAAACCAATGAAATCAGCTCTTTGGTGCATCCTGAGTTTTCATTATGCAGAAAAGAATAGTCACATTGATCTTCAATTTAGATTTTCTACAAAAATGTAGAGAACACTCTAAAAACTGCGAAGTCCTAACATTTACATCGATATGCAGGCCTTATTATGTGGTGACATTGCCATATTTTAAACCATAACAGATACAAAAATGATTAAATATGGAGAAAGGTAATGTGGTGAGCAGTAAGCTGTCAAAAAAAAACGACATGGACTCTCGCCCTTTCAGAGTTATATTTTCTGAAATAACAATTCAATTCATAAAAATCCAAAAACCACATTTTTAGTTTTCCTTTTCAAACTATGAAATTGTAATATGTATACTTATTTGAACATATCTTGTGAAAACAGTTTGGTTACAGTAAGATATACAAGTTTATTGAAATAATATTGCAATCCTTATAAATACTTGATTATGAATTAGATAATTGAAATGAAGATGATAGATGATACAGTTCCTATAAAAATTATTCATTGAATCAATCTCAGAATCAATGCACTAATTTGTGGAGGATAGTGGTATACCTGCTAGTTTTGGAAATAACTACATTTATAACAGATATTGTTTCAAATTCAATATCCTTAAAAATCACTATTATAACTAATGCAAGTGAGCTACAAACTTGCATAACTTCTAGTATTAAGACAAATTTAAATCTCGAGATGAATTTTACAATACAGATGTAAATAACTAATGAATAATTTGATCCTTTGCATTCATTGTAGAATCAAAAATCAATATTTCTTCTATGTATGGAAGAATAGAATTTACAATTTGTTGTTTATTAAAACTTGTTTTCTCTCTTTTCCTCCTGTCTTAACTATTGTTTTCATAAAATTTTAAATATCCTAGACATTCATTAAAAAATACATTTTATTGTTTTAATTGCATTTTAATCAACCCTGAACAATTATGCTTTTTTTATTTTCTGTAAAAAAATTATAATTAAATTGTAATCATAATATCCACATACTCCACCTTTTGTGACTTTCATAATAAATATGCATCATTTCGTGCTTTTTCTTTAATAAATTTGAGAGTAGTAAAAAGTTATTTTCAAAATTCGATATCTCGAAATCGGTTGAATTTAGGAAATGAAGCGCTTCATCAATTTTGTTCAGAATTTCGAGCAGAATTGAAATGTGGAATAATATACAGGGCGTCCCATTAGAGAAAAAGCAACTTTGTTTCGTCCTGACTTTTTGACTCATTCTGTATACTTAATTTTTCATTAGCTTAATGGATTTTGAAAAACCCTACAACTTTTGTATCCTAACATTTTTCGCTAGCTATCTTACTTTAGGAAATAATCGACCGTTTCCATACATATCAGCGACCCTGTATAATAAATAGTGGTCTGCTCAAATTGGCTACATATGGGATTTTTTTATTATTGATTTTACGAAGAAAGTTATTCCTCAAAAAAAAAGTTCTCAAACTCAAGATGCAATTATCAGATATCAATCTTATACGAGGTTTCTCAAAAAATATTAGAGTAAAATAACTTTATATTCCACAATATCGAAAATTGTTTTCGTGAAAAGTTGTTTGGAATTGAAAATTTAAATATGCAGTTGCATTAATTGGCTGATTTTTTTCTGGAAACATCTCTACAATAACGAAAATTCAAATGTAATTATTGACTAGGATGCTCAGACAAGAAATGTAAACAGAACGTAAAGGTCAACATGTTTGTAATAAATAAAAATGATGAATACTGTATCGATTATTTGTAAAAAATTTGTAAAAAACATTGTGTTTTAATGCAATTGAATATTTGAACATAATTTACAATCCCAAACAACTTTACACGATATTTTCTTATTGTGAAATGTAAAGTTACTTTACTCTTTAGTAAAATTTTTTCACATACCTCGTATAAGATTGATTGAATTCGATATATGATGGTCGCATCTTGGGTTTTAGACCATGCAGAACTTTTTATCTTGAAATTTAAAATAAAAAAGTTTTCCATATGTAGCCAACTTAAGCAGACTCACTCTATATTCCTTTTTTAAATCAACTCTTACATTCTAATAATGACAGAAAAAGTAGGGTACATGAATTTCTTCATCATTTCGCAAAGTTAAAAACAAGAATACATTATCCGTTTTCAAGTATCTTCAGATCATCGGCAAATAACAAATATTGTAAATAATTGGCCACCGAAGGTAAATTGATAAGAAGAATGAAAAGTAAAGGCCCCAGATTTGATCTTTGTGGTACTCCTCAGTTAGCATGACATTTTCCAGAAGTATTATCATTATACCTAACCGCAACATTTCTGTTTCAAAGATAATTTTTAGTTATAATAATCTTGCCGATAATCCAAATTTATGAATTTTTCTTGATAAATTGTCATGATCTACTTTATCAAATGCTTTACTTCCGTGATTTCATCAATTGCATTATTAGCAGTGTTTGTAAATGAAAGTAAATTCGTAATTATAAATTTTTTGTTCATGAACTCGTAAATTGACTCAAAAAACATTGCTAATTGATTGAATATATCATTATCAGGTACATTATTGCCTCTATATACAAGCCAGATATCTATGATTCCATTGAAAATATTATAAAATTCCTTTGAGGCTATAATCACATTTGAACTTTCAATACATTTTTCCCAGTCAGCATTCTGCAAGCTCAAACTAATATATAGAAAATTTGCCCTCTTGAAATTATACTGAAAATCTGTTAGATTATTATTTTCTTTATCATTTAAACTTAAACTACGCAACACTAATTACGTCGCACCCCGAAATTTTGCCCCTGTTAAGATTTGAATAAATTTTTTATGCTTTGAACAATTTGAATTCTGTTTGCACTGTTCGCTAGCTCAGTCCTTCAGCTATAATCTCGTACTTCTTCGATACATAAGGTTATTTCCATAAAATTGCTACAGGATGTTTTTTGGAACTGTGCAAAATTTCGAAATTTTCAAAAGGATCCCAAAAGAAGAAAAACAGTTTTTTTTCAACTTTAACAGCAAAGGCATGAAGATTATCTCATTACCTTTGGCCATTTCCAAAATTGTCTTCTTATCACTTTTCTTTACAGAGTGATCTTAAAAAATCATTTTTTTGGTTTTGCAGTCATAACTTTTTTCCTCTTCAACCGATTTTCAAAATCTCAGGATCATTTTGAAGCTGAAACGTTACATGAACAGACATTAAGATTAGATTTGACTGAAGATAAATATTAAAGATCGAGGGTTTCTGCAAAGGTGACCCAAATCTAAATCTCCCTCGAAATCCCGATTAAAAAAGAAAAATATCCAAAACGTTGTTTGATCGAAACGAAAATATCACCACCAAAAATACTAATAAAAAAATTGTTACCCCCTCCCCCCCAAAAAAATTTTTGCTGGTCAAACGGTAAGATATATCGGTGAACATATTTCACCTGACCCCCACATCGGGATCGAATATTAAAAAAAAAAAAAATTCTTTCGCCCCCCTTGCCCCCTTGGGGTACTTTGGGTACGAATGAAGGGGAAGGAGATTTTTGTGAGTTTTTTACATATAATTTTCGTGAGTTTCGTACAAAACTACTAAGAATCGCCCAAACTCGAGTTCTCCAAGTATCATAGTTTGATGTACATGGCGAAAAAAAGTTATTTTTCAGAATCGAGACAAGCGGTACCCATAGCTGTGTTCAGCGGAAAAAGTTGATCAAAGAGATAAAAAAATTCTAAAAAATTGAATTCTTTGAAAAAAATCCAAAACATGATGTAAGACTTTGTATTGGGGGTGAGAAAGTTACCCTGAAATTTTGTTGTATTCAGATATTTTTTTTATTTTGAATTTTTTTAATGAAGTCTTATATCTTCAGAAAAGAAAGACCTACGAATAGTTTTTTCTGTCCTATTTTCACGAGAACGTAATTGTCAAATTGTCTTGTCAGTCACTCATTATGATTTTTGTTACGTTTGTTACGGACCATGCATTTTTTTTCTAGAACATGGCGTTTCATTTCTGTTTTCTTACGCACAATTTTTGACTACTGAAAGAAAAGAAGATCTGGATGTGTCCAAAATGGAAGATCCTTCCGAAAACAAGTTGATTTTCATTTAATTCTCTTCCCAGTCGGGATTTACAGAGTGTTTCAGATTTGGGACACCTTTGAGGAAACCCTCGATTCTGAATGTTCATCTTGAGTAAATTCTGATCTTCAAATCTTCTCATATGAGGTTTCAACTTCAAAATGAGCCTGAGATTTTGAAAATCGGTTGAAGAGGAAAAAAGTTATGACTGCAAAACCAAAAAATTGATTTTTTGAGATCACTCTGTAAAGAAAAGTGATAAGAAGACAATTTTGGAAATGACTAAAGGTAATGAGATAATCTTCATGCCTCTGCTGTTAAAGTTGAAAAAAAACTGTTTTTCTTCTTTTGGGATCCTTTTGAAAATTTCGAAATTTTGTACAGTTCCAAAAAACATCCTGTAGCAATTTTATGGAAATAACCTCATGTATCGAAGAAGTACGAGATTATGGCTGAAGGACTGAGCTAGCGAACAGTGCAAACAGAATTCAAATTGTTCAAAGAAGAAAAAAATTATTCAAATTTAAACAGGGGCAAAATTTCGGGGTGCGACGTAATTAGTGTTGCGTAGTTTATATTAGTATCAATTATTATTTCTAACTTTGCTGGAAAAATATTCTATCGCTAGATCTAGTGTTTTTTTTAAGTTTTTTATATTATTGTAGAGGGCGTATGAATTTTCTGATTACCGCTATCCAATTGTCTTTGTCTGCTGATTCCTTCGATTTCATGTTTTGATATAAATATAAAATATATAATAACCAACGTAGGTGATCCATTTCTTACAGTGGAGGTAGACGTTATAGAACAAGGGGTTGAACTTACAGACAAACTCCACCAAAGTGTTTAATATGTAGTCATAGACTTACATTAGGACATGTTTCAAAGGATTAATCCTTCATCATCAGCAATAGTAAAAAGTACATCTATTAAGAGAAAAAAACAATGTTAAAAATCTTGACACATCAAAAAAGAAGTACCTGAAAACTTACCAATGGTGACAGTGAAAAATTTAAACATGAAAAATAAACTTAAAATAAAACAAAGGGGGTCGCACTAAGTGCGAACTCCCAATGTTAAGGGATCTTCAGAAATCTCATAGTCAACTAATAATAAAAAATTTTTATATAGGTGAATGTCAGGAAACCATGTCTTATCAATCAAAAGAATGAATTACAAGTGAAGTGAAATGACAAGTGAAACAAATCATATCAAGCACAGAAAATATGACAAATTATGAAAGAATGGTCCCATTTCTCTCGATCTGAAAAATATTCTAAATAATAAATTGAATTCTGATCATTCTCATAATTATTCCTTTTCTTTCAAAACTTCTAATAATTCAAAATGTTCTCTTGTTAACTCTAAAGATAAAATCCCACCTTTGGAAAAATCTGGTGTTTATAGACTGAATTGTTCAGAACCTAATTGCAATATGTGCTATATTGGTCAAACAGGCAGAAAATTCAAACATAGGATTGCAGAACATATTCGCTTGATTAATAATAATTCTGATAAAGATTCCATCAATTCTAATTCTGTTTTCTCCAATCACATTATTAATTATAAACATACTTTTGATCAAACTTCTGGTTTGAAATTTCTACATTTTTGCGATAATGGTAAAAAAGTCAATATTTTTGAAACTTATGAAATCAATAAATGCATTAAGAATTCTGAGACAGCTTGTCTCAATGAGCAGACTCAGTTTGACAGTTTGAGGTTGTTTAATTCCTTAATTTTCTAATTTCTCTGTTTTTCTTTTCTGTTTACCAACCTTGGTTACTTGTGGTTATGATTCTTTCCCCTTGAAGTCAGGTGTCTACATTATCCATAGATTCAATCAGTTGTCAATTCATAATATGTCATATTTTCTGTGCTTGATACGATTTGTTTCACTTGTCATTTCACTTCACTTGTAATTCATTCACCTATATAAAAATTTTTGATTATTAGTTGACTATGAGATTTTTGATTATTAGTTGACTATGAGATTTCTGAAGATCCCTTAACATTGGGAGTTCGCGCTTAGTGCGACTCCCTTTGTTTTATTTTAAGTTTATTTTTCATGTTTAAATTTTTCACTGTCACCATTGGTAAGTTTTCAGGTACTTCTTTTTTGATGTGTCAAGATTTTTAACATTGTTTTTTCTCTTAATAGATGTACTTTTTACTATTGCTGATGATGAAAGATTAATCCTTCGAAACATGTCCTAATGTAAGTCTATGACTACATATCAAACACTTTGGTGAAGTTTGTCTGTAAGTTCAACCCCTTGTCCTATAAATATATAATATAAAAAATAACTTGAAAATAACAGTCTAGTAAAAAAATATACTCACATGTGAATATTTTTTTTAATTTTGGTTCTATAATGAAGTAATTATGAAACGCAAATGCGTATCGAAATAGCAGATGTTTCAATACGCATTTTTTATTATTCTGAGGTTGGTACAATCGAACTGTCAAATGATTTTGGATTTGGTTATACTAGCAGTGAAAAAATCAATGTTCTTGGTAATTTTCAATTCAGAGTGTGATTTGATTTGAATTGATCAACAAAAACTTTGTATTTTTAATGACTGTGACAAAGTGCTATAGTACAAAAATTATTACGATCAAATTTCAAACATTTTCGGCATTAATTGCCATCATCAGGAAAGATACCTGAAAAGTGAAACATTATGTGAAAAGATTTTTATTTGTCAAACATTATTGAGGTTAGAAATTTAAAAATTTTGGAATTAACTCACTTGTCACAAAACTTTACAAAAAATCAGCATAGGGGATGATTGCCTATTCAACATCCAATTTGTATCGAAAAAATGAAAATGAATACCACAATAATTATGGAAATTTTCTTCTTCTTCTTTTGTGTTTTTTGGTTTTCTGGCTCCTTGCGGTACCAATTTTACCAATTTTCAGGTATAGGTTGTAATGTTCAGGAAGGAAATTTCAAATGGCATCATGAAAATAGCGGGTGCCTCCACTATAAAACGGGAAATGACAATTGACAAAGAACAATAAAGTACGTAAGACTAAATATGAAATATGACAAACCAGTGACATACATACGTCATGTTCATTTTGATTAATGACAAAGAAAACATAAAACAGAATGAGGGAAATTGAAATTGTACATTTTACTTACTACGAGACATTCTAAACCGAAAAAATATGCTATTAATTTATCACGTTGAGTGCCATGTGCCCACTGGTGGACGTTTTCGTTTGTTCTACTGGGACCACATGCCCACCAGTGGACATTATTTGGCAAAGTATAATTCAGAGACGCGTGCGTGCTAGCTTTTTCTAGAGAACGTCCAAACGACATTTGGACTGAACAGATTCGATAGCGATAGTAGGTTTTGTTCAGGTCTAAATAAACTCAAGACATAATTATAATTTCGTTATATTTTTTTCTCAATAGCAAATATTGAATAAAAGCAAAGGCGGACTATTTGATGGCGGAGCCCTGGGATAGTGAACATTTTTGAACGCTTCCTATTTCATTTAATCAATATTATAACAAATATATGTTTCTATTCCATAAACAGAAAAAATACGGAAATGAAAAATAAATACAAAATTCAACGACACATGATTATTTCCTCTACTGAGAATTACTTTGAATTCTTTGGCCATGATGTAAGGCTTATTGTTTACTCTATTGCCGAATTCTTTGCGTTTTTTTTTACGTAAAATCGTGGATTCTGCTAAAGCTCAACTTTGAGCTGGTGAAACTAGATCTGATATTACACCATAATTCAAGGCTTTTCTGAGACTAATTACGTCGCGCCCCGAAATTTTGCCCTCCTTTTTTTATTCAAAGAGCAATTTTTTTCAAATCGAAATGATTGGATATCAACTCGAGATTATCAAAAAAGTGTTTTTGATACTCATCTTGATATATCATATTCTCATAAAAACCCGTTTTTTGAAGTGTTCAATGCAATTACGTCCTCTAGCGGTCGTTCTGGAAAATTATTTCCAGAGATTTCTCTTGGCCACCTTCATCATAAATATTTTTTTCCGAAACCTATGCGGCAAATAAACTACGCAACACTTATAACTTTTTACTGATTTGATCAATTCGAATTCTGTTTGCGCTGTTCGCTAGCTCAGTCCTTCAGCTATAATCTCGTACTTTAAGGTTTTTTCCATAAAATTGATACAGGATTTTTTTGGAACTGTGCAAAATTTCGGAATTTTCAAAAGGATCCCAAATGAAAAAAAACAGTTTTTTTTCAACTTTAACAGAATAGGCAAAATCTCATGCTCATTTTGAAGCTGAAATATGAGATGTGATATAAAGATCAGAATTGACTCAAGATGATTATTCAAGATCGAGGGTTTCCTCAATGGTGACCCAAATCTGAAACACCCTCTAAATCCTGGCTGCGAGGAGAATTAAATGAAAATAAACATATTTCGGAACATGGATATGTCCAGATCTTTCTTGCTTTCAGAAGTCAAAAATTTTGCGTGAGAAAACCAAATTGAAACGACATGTTTTCGAAAAAAAACAGGCCAAGAATAATAGAAGGCCCGTAAACAACTTAACATGAATCATGATGAGTGGAATGACAAGACAGGTTGAAAATTTCGTTTTCCTGAAAATAAAGATCAGGACAGAAAACATTTTTCGTAGGTTTTTATTTTCTGAAGATATAAGACTTCAGAATAAAAAAAATCAGAATACAACAAGATTTCAGGGTAACCTTCTCACCCCTATACAAAGTCTTTCATCATGTTTTGGATTTTTTCAAACAATTTAATTTTTTAGTCCCCCAAAAAATTTTTACACGTACGCCTATGAAAAATATCGATTCTGAAAAAGTACTCTTTTTTCGCCGTGTACATCCAACTATTATACTTGGAGAACTCGAGTTTGGGCGATTCTTAGTGGTTTAGTACGAAACTCACGAAAATTATATATAAAAAAGTCCCAAAAATTTCCTTTCCCTTCATCCGTACCCAAAGTACCCCAAGGAGGGAAGGGGGGGAAAGAAACATTTTCTTTAGAAATCTCTGATCCCGATGTGGGGGTCAGGTGAAATATGTTTCCCGATATATCTAATCGTTTAGACAGCAAAAATTTGCCCACCAAAAAGAATTTTTGGGGGGAGGGGGTCAGAAATTTTTTTACAGTCTTTTTGGAGGTGATATTTTCGTTTCTGTCAAACAACGTTTTGGGTATTTTTATTTTATTTTATTTTGTGATTTCGAGGAGATTTTAGATTTGGGTCACCTTTGCAGAAACCCTTGACCTTTATTGTTTATCTTGAGTCAATTCTGATCTTCATATCTCCTCATCTAAAGTTTTAACTTCTTAATGATCCTGAGATTTTGAAAATCGGTTAAAAATGAAAAAATGACCGAAACAAGAAAATTGAATTTTTAAGATCACTCTATGAATAAAAGAGAAAAGAAGACAATTCTGGAGATGGCTCAAGTTTATGAAATCATCTTTATGCCTGTGCTGTTAAAGTTGAAAAAAAAAACTGTTCTTCATTTGGGCTCATTTTGAAAATTCCAAAATTTTGTACAGTTCTGTAGCAATGTGATGGAAAAAACCTCATGTTACGAAAAAGTATATATAGCTGAAAGATTGCGCTAGCGAACAGTGTAACCAGAATTTGAATTATTCAAAGCAGAAAAAAGTCGTTGAAATTTTAACAGGGGCAAAATTTAGGGGTACGACGTAATTAGTGTTGCGTAGTTTATATTTGTTTATAAGAGGTAACATTGTAATCTATGTGTATTTTGAGGCATCAGAATAAATTATTACTATTATTATCCTTCCAATGTATATCAACGCTCTTCGTGATGCAAACCCTTTCTATTGAATTGTATATAAATGGGCGCAATAATATTATGATACAAGTTTTATAAGACGCTATTTTGTCGCACGCGTTGTTTGTAGTACGACGAGCAAAGCGAAGAGTGCTCCAAGTGAACAAGTGCGACAACGTGTCTTATATAAGCGCCCTGCCCGTCGTGAGTTCGATTCTCATCGACGGCGGAATTTTTCCGATAGCCCAAGAAAGTGGTTTGGAAAGATAGAAAAAGCCTTCTCGACTTAGTGTCGTCGCAAGGTCCTGATTTGCAGGGGCGAGCCATACCATGCGAGATGGAGTGTTTAGTGGGTATGTCTGAGGATGTTCAGGACACGGAAGACTCCCACACTACCCTGTGAGAATAGGGTGCCCATAAAGGGTTTCAACCACCTCGTCAACCAATAAAAAAAAATGTGTCTTATAAAACGTGTGTCATATACATTTTTTTCTAGTTTGCATTGATTTGAAGGAAAAAATGAATGTAATATCGATAAATAACATAAACATGTTCGATTGGTAACAATGATGACATTGAAATAATTAAAATCTGACGCACAAGCGTAAAGCCCAGTTTACATTTGAGCGATTTTGATTATTGCAATACCAGCGGTGAAAAATTCAATGTTGTTATTGTTTTTATTGGTCAATTCAGATCAAATTACACTCTGAATTGAAATTTACCAATTAAAACAATGAGTTTTTCACTGCTAATATCACCAAATCCAAATCGCTCAGAAGTTAGCTGGGCCTAACTCTTCTGACTTTTATTTGACAGTTCGATTGTACCAATCTCCGAATAATAAAAAATGCGTATCGAAATAGATGCTATTTCGACAACCAAAATAGAAAATAGTATGTTATGATACAAGTTTTATAAGACTCTATTTTGTCGCACGTGTTGTTTGTAGTACGACGAACGAAGCAAGGAGTGATGCTCCAAGTGAACAAGTACGACAACGTGTCTTATAAAACGTGTGTCATATGCAATTTTTTCTATTTTGAATTGATTTGAAGAAGAACATGCATCTTATATCGATAAATAACAGAAACATCTTCGATTGTTATCAATGATGACATTGAAATAATTAAAATCTGACGCGCAAGCGTAAAGCCCAGTTTACTGTTGGGCGATTTTGATTATTGCAATACCAGCGGTGAAAAATTCAATGTTGTTATTGTTTTTATTGGTCAATTCAGATCAAATTACACTCTGAATTGAAATTTACCAATTAAAACAATGAGTTTTTCACTGCTATTATCACCAAATCCAAATCGCTCAGAAGTTAGCTGGGCCTAACTTCTGACTTTTATTTGACAGTTCGATTGTACCAATCTCCGAATAATAAAAAATGCGTATCGAAATAGATGCTATTTCGACAACCAAAATAGAAAATAGTATGTTATGATACATGTTTTATAAGACTCTATTTTGTCGCACGTGTTGTTTGTAGTACGACGAACGAAGCAAGGAGTGATGCTCCAAGTGAACAAGTACGACAACGTGTCTTATAAAACGTGTGTCATATGCAATTTTTTCTATTTTGAATTGATTTGAAGAAGAAAATGCATCTTATATCGATAAATAACAGAAACATCTTCGATTGTTATCAATGATGACATTGAAATAATTAAAATCTGACGCGCAAGCGTAAAGCCCAGTTTACATTTGAGCGATTTTGATTATTGCAATACCAGCGGTGAAAAAATCAATGTTATTGTTTTTATTGGTCAATTTAAATAAAATAACACTCTGAATTGAAATTTCCCAATTAAAACATTCAGTTTTTCACTGCTAATATCACCAAATCCAAATCGATCCAGAAGTGAACTGGGCCTAACTCTTCTGACTTTCATTTGACAGTTCGATTGTACCAATCTCCGAATAATAAAAAATGCGTATCGAAATAGAGGCTATTTCGACACGCATTCGCGTTGCACAATGACTTCATTATAGAACTAAAATAGAAAAATATTATTACAACACGGTCCAACTTATCGTTTCAGCACAGAGTAGACAAATCATACAGAGGTGAAGGATAGAAAAGGCAACCGACATTAGAACGAGAAAGATAATTGTACCAATTTAAAGGGCTTTCGGCTATTCCCGCCAGGTCTCGGCTGATATTTGTAAAACAGCTGTTCTCTGTCGTGACGCTGTGCAGAAGCTGAGCATACGACGAGACACGAAGATGTTGAGGGAATAATAATAATAATAATAATAATAATAATAAACGACTTTATTGCTTCCATATCTGAAATACAAAAGAATACATATAAATAATATAAGGTAGACATGAAAGCAAAAGGCGAAGTTCAGTTTATAAGATGATATAAAATCAACTTACAAACTGTTCTTCCACTTAACCTCTAATATATCGCTATGTATGTTAAACTCAAACAAAAAAGAAAAAAAAACATGAAAAGATACATACATTAATATCTAGTTTTTATCGCATGAATATTAGGGTTGCATTGAAAACAAATGTTTCTTGTAGGCTGTCTTGAATCTTTGCAAGCTATAAGTTTTGAACATGGTAGGGATCTGATTATAAATTGAACATATTTGATAGGTATAACTGCGTCTAAAGATTTCTAATCTGAAAGTTGGCGGCGAGAGGATTCCTTTATATCGGATATTCAGGTTATGTATATCAGAACGATAGGTAATTTTTCTGTGCAAATATGAGGGTGCTTTATTGAAAATTATTTTTTGGAAAAGAACAGCAGCATGCAGCGTCCTTCTGTTGGTCATATTTAGCCAGCCATTATCCTTCAATTTGTGTGAGATATGTTCTCTTCTGCGGATACCAAATATTAGTCGTAGGCATGAATTTTGCACTTTTTGTATTTTTCTCTGATATAGGCTGGATAAAAAGGGTCCATACAGTACATCTGCATAATTGAATATAGACAGTACTAACGACTCACACAGATGTGATTTTACACTTATCGGGAGAAAATGTCTATTGCCATATATACTTTTGAGAGTAAAGTATGCACGCTGAGTAAGTAAATTGATGTATTTTTCAAATTTAAGATCAGAATCCAATATAATACCTAAACTTTTGGCTTCCTTCACGTTTTGAAGACCTTCATTCTTTATTACAATACGCACATCATCATAAATCTCATCCCGTTTGTTTTTATTGCCAAAAAGTATAACATTAGATTTACTGCAATTGATGCTCAGACAGTGATCCTCCGCGGCTTTAATGAAACTATTGAGATCCTCATTGATATGGTCACATGACTCTACTACCGCACTGGGATGAAAACTATGGTAAAGTTGAGTATCATCCGCATACAGATGTACATTACAAGTTTGTAAATTTTTTACTATACATGAGGTATATATAGCAAAGAGCAAAGGCCCCAAAATGGAACCTTGAGGGACTCCACACTTTAAATCCATAAAACTGGAGGAATGTCCATCAACTAAAACCATTTGTTTACGATCACAAAGGTAAGATGCCAAGAGATTTCTAGCATCATTCGAAAGTCCTATGTAATGGAGAATTTCTAGCATTAAATTATGGTTAATGGTGTCGAAAGCTCTGCTAAAATCTAGCAAGACCAGAACAGTACATTCACCTTTGTCTGAAGCTCGAACAATATCATCAATAATATGGAGAAGAGCCGTTGTACAACTATAATTTTTCCGGAATCCAGATTGCGTTACAGGTAAAAGTGAATACTGATCAATATGTTCCTTAAGTTGTACTTCTATAGCCCTTTCGAGTATCTTAGATAAAGTTGGCAGTATACTAATTGGACGCAAATCTTTAAATTCCAGTGGATTTGACTTTTTAGGCAAAACTTTAACAACGGCTCGTTTCCAAAGTTCAGGAAAAATATTATGTATCAAACAAAAATTGATAATGTGCGTGATGTAAGGGATTATATGTGGACAGCATAATTTTAATAGCCTTAAATTCAATTTGTCTTCACCTGCAGCATTTGTGTTTATAGCATTTATTGTTTGATAAACAAATAAATCATTCACCTCTTGAAATTCAAAATCTGATTCAACCATTCTCGTAAGTTTGTACGACGAAAGTAATGATCGGGTTTCATGCTTTCTCAATTCTTATTGGTCACTGAGTTTGTGGCATCAGTGTGAGCCGTCATATTTCAGAAAATCACGTAAAGGCAACATTGCTTCGTACCAATTTAAAGGGCCGAGGTCATGAAAGCGGCGAGTGCAAACATCAAACAAAAGGGGCGGAGTTACTCATCTGTAAGGTTCTCTCATCTGCGGTTTCAGGTACTTGACGAACCCCGGCATCGAATACCTCCGCACATTCCTGCACCTGCCACCCGAGATTGTGCCATCGACGCTGAAGAGGCCGGCGCGCGCCGAAACGACCCGCCCCAGACCGGCGGCGCTGCGCTCGGAGGCGTCGAAGCCGTCGGAGGACCGCGCCGGCTACAGGAGGACCCCTGGGGGCCCGGGGGCCGACAAAAAGGCCGATGTGGGGCCCGGCACTGCGGACGTCGAGTTCCGACAGGGATTCGGACGTGGCAGGGCGCCGCAATAGATGATTGTGTTTTTTATTATTATTATGGAATATAATAATTGAAGACATATTTCGGTGTGTTTATTTATTGATTGATTATTGTGGTATAGCAGGGTGTGGGGGTGCATACAAAACCCACTTGATGAAGTTAGAAACTCTACAGAAAGCTTTCATAAAAATAATATACAATAAACCATACACTTAGGGCCGGTTGCATAAAGATTTAACAGACGATTAAATATTTGATTTGTTTGTAACCACGGCAACGCATGCCTTAGCTCGCGCATTAGCAGAGTTAATCCCACGTTAAGTTAACAGAAGGCTTGACGGGCTTTTATGCAACCGGCACTAGAGGTCTGTTCGCTGTGTCTCCATTAACTACACTATTGTACAGAATAGTAGATTGTGTAACACTGATACCATTCGGTGATTTCCCGTGTACACTTTCACACTATGTTCGTTGTTAAAATGTTGTAGCACGAAAAAACCAGTTGTTACAATCGATTTTGAGGAGGTGTGATAAGTGTAGTGCAAATGGATATCGGAAAATATGAGGTTAGATGTATATAATGATATATTTTGAAAACTTCTTCAACAAAGTATGTAATGGTTATATTTGTTACCTGGGAATCTTTTGTCTCTATTTACGAGAGCATCGAAAGAATTGACATCAATGCCATTGATTGATCCTCGTCAGATTGACTGGTCAACAATTCATCGTCCGAATTCGCGATGATATTCTCTATCATTTCATCATCACTGTGCATTTTTGATACATTCAAAAGAGATTCACAAGCAACGAATAAATACAAAATAATTAAAAGCATAACCTCCAAATCAAAATCCTAGGATAAGCATAAAGCAGAATAAAAGCACCGAACAGATGTTGAACTAATTACACTCCACTTCACTACACTCATCTACAACGTCCAGTGGGTGTAAGAAAATGTAGTGTACAATATAAATTTCATGCATACACAGCGAACAGACCTGTCACACCTCAAAATCGATTGTAACAACTGGTTTTTTCGTGCTACAACATTTTAACAACGAACATAGTGTGAAAGTGTACACGGGAAATCACCGAATGGTATCAGTGTTACACAATCTACAATTCTGTACAATAGTGTAGTTAATGGAGACACAGCGAACAGACCTGTGATAATAAGTGTAGTGCAAATGGATATCGGAAAATATGAGGTTAGATGTAAATAACGATATATTTTGAAAACTTCTTCAACAAAGTACGTAATGGTTATATTTGTTACCCGAGAATCTTTTGTCCCCATTTACGATGGCATCAAAAGAATATTGACATCAATGCCATTGATTGATCATCGTCAGATGAACTTGTCAACAATTCATCGTCCGAATTCGCAATGATATTCTCTATTATTTCATCATCACCGTGCATTTTTGATACATTTAAAAGATTCACAAGCAACAAATAAATACAAAATAATTATAAACATACACACATAAAAACAAATTCTCAAATGAAAACGATATATTTGTTCAACTTCCAATTCTTGTTTTGAAAAAGCGCATTCTTCTTCTGAAATAATTTATTTGAAATGAATTTATTGAATATGTCAATTGTAGAAAATTATTTCACTGGAATATTCATTTGGTATAACAAAATGTTCTCAATTCAAGAAATTCAAAGTATCCAGAAAAAATAATTAAGTTCTTGAAAAATATATCACGGAATGTCTTCTTTCAAAATAACATTCAACATTTCATCTCTGAATGAGTAAATCTCTGAGAAAGTTTCTTTGGATTGACCATAACATTTTCTTGAATATAATTGCGATCCCTTCGAGCCGAGAATGTTACCAAACGGTGTGAGTGTGTTGTTTCGGTGCTCTTGCCGTGCATCCATCATTGTTCAACCAGTTCAACCTATTTTATTGGCATAGAAATATTGGCTTACCATGAAAGAAAAACTATGGTCTTAGGAGATATCTGAGGATATAATTACCACTTTTAGGGGTAAGTTACATGCCTATATCTTACCTACGTTCATTCTTAGGTAGGTATTATTGTGTATCCAATCAATTAACGTAGCTATATCATCTCGAAAACTGATAATTCGTGAAAAACTTGAATAACCAGGATCGGCATAGTGAGTGAAAATTGGGGTTAGGTACCTATGTGCGGATGAACGTTTAAATTTGTCCAAACACTGATTGAACAGTGGAAAAGAGCTTCTTGAACTTGTAGACATCTTAGGTATTTTGATACTTCATATTATACCTAACATATTTTTACATTTTTTTACCTAATTTCGATCCAAGGAAAATGAATTCAGTAGTAAGAATGTGAACCCAGATTTGAAGAAATATAATAACCATACATTGTGCTGAGTCAGATTATCTCTCACATTGTACCTACATGGAGATGTGAATGATATATTTTATATTTTTCAGTAGTTTGAAACCAGAGGAATACAACTTTATTGCGAGGTAAACTGGTATACAAGTTCAGAAATAATCTCTACGAATAGGGGGAAAGGTTGTCAAGAAGAAGGTCTGCAAGTGATAATATGATTGATGAGAGCCCCAATAAGAGAACGGAAGTTGAGGATGATTCTCATTTCAAGAAATCGATATAATTCCTCTAATTTGATAAAATTCTTGATACAAAATAATCTACAGCTAAAACTGAAAATCTGATTCTTTTTGTTAAGAAAAATGCGAGTTATTGAGAGATTATGATTGTCTTGATTTGAATATATTGTGTTCTCAATCTGAAATATTGTATTATTCTCACGAAGAACTCCATTCATTTACGATTCAAGAAATCTATAATATTGGAATGAGTGTATTTAGTTGGAAACATAATAGTCTTGAATTGAGCAGACATTTATTCCAGTATATATAAACAAGCCATACTCTTGAATCAAAGCATATCAAATCAAATCAAGTAATTCTTTTTATGTGTGTAATCTCCAAATCAAAATCCTAGGATTAGCAGAAAGCAGAATAAAAGCACCGAACAGATGTTGAACTAATTACACTCCACTTCACTACTCTCATCTACAACGACCAGTGGGTGTAAGAAAATGTAGTGTACAATATAAATTTCATGCATAAACAGCGAACAGACCATTATTCAAGTGTTTCACTTTTTCAAGAGAGCCATATAACATATAATGGATGTCAAACAAACTCACTGTTTCAGGATTCTTGTCCTACAACATAAAAAGAGGAAACAGTTATCCAATATTGATCATACTCATGATACAAGATATAAAAAAGAAAAAAACATCAACAGACTGAAAGCAAAAAAATCAATAGGTCAAAGATGCTGTGACTATTTGTCGAAGCAAATTTATCAAACCATAGCGACAATTTTTAAAAATGAATCTAACAATATTTTCAAAAGAAATATTAAAAAATGGATTCTAGAAACTCCAAGACATTTCTTCAAAAATACACTCGAAGTTTGAGAACATATTTGTTTATTATTATTTATATTGATTATTTTTATTATTATCATTAATATTAATTTTCAGAATCATTCTTTCCTTTGTTTTCTTAGATGAAAAGTAACAAAAAAAAACATATATTATTAACAAGTATACATGTAAGTATACAACATTTTCTCACCTTGTTTCAGTTGAACAATGAGAATAGACAATTATCGCCACGTACTAGCCAGCCAGGCTTCTGTGGAATATCTCTATCTTATTTCCGTTGTACACTACACAATGTAATAACCTATATTCTATTGGAAATAATAGTTATTTGTTTTACTAGGCACCAGCCAAGGCATTAAATCTGCTTTTCTGCCGTGTGAAACATATAATTTTTTCTTCAAATTTGTTCCAATTCCACGCAAAATCGACTTTTTCATATTTAAATTGCGTTTCATTATCAATATCCAAATAACTAAATTATTTTATCAAAGGTAACTGGGCCCTGCGTTACTATGTTTACCGCTGATGACGTTTGTTGAATATGTTTGTTTACTTTGTCATTGTCAATTTTGAAAAGTTGTCATGTTAGAAATGGATTTACTGCAAAGTGAGGATGAATTGATGGAATTAACACCACCTGAGATAAGAGACCAGGCGCGAGATGTGGAATTTAATCTTTTACCGGAAAAATCAAGAACTCACATACAGCAGATTCATGGAATATAGACAGAAGAAAAATATAGGATCTATCTCTGAAGATGTGCTGATTGTCTATTTTTCCGATCTTTCAAAGAAAATAAAGCCTTCAACGTTATGGTCTACCTATTCGATGTTGAAAGCTACCCGGAACATAAAAAATAACATTGATTTGGCAAAATACCTGAAGTTACGGTTTTTTTTGAAATGCCAGTCATACGGTTTCCATGCAAAAAATCCCGAGTTTTTCAAAGAGAAGAAATCGAGAAATTTTTATCAGATGCCCCAGATGAACTGTATTTGTGTACGAAGGTAGGAATATATTGAAAATGATCTATTATGGATTAAAGAACTAATTTTCAATTTATATTTTAGGTTGTACCTACTTATTCCCAATAAACATGAAAACATTGATTAAACATAAATGTTTCATCACATTGTTACTTTGTGATATTATTCAGAGATATACTTGATATTGCAGAAACGTTGCGGCAATGGTACTTTGTGCCTCGTATAAATATAACGAAGTAATGTTACATGTGAATATTACCTAAATGTATGGTACATAATGTTACTTTGATGTAATTTCATTATATCTGATTAACATTCATCCAAATGTTTATGCTACGTAATTTCAACATCCTGACTACAGTAAGGCAATGTTACTGTATCTTTTTTCAAATATTGAATTGATGTATCATATATTTCATTACCTTGATGTTTCTCAATATCATACATTGAACATTGCATGAAGAGAATATTCACTGTTGTATCAAAATTCTTGTTACAGTGGTATATCATTATTTTAAAACATGTCAAGTATCATATTAGGAATATATTGAATCAGAAAACGGTAAATTCAAAATATATATTATAAAATATGTTGCAGTCGCTGGGGCTTGTAGATGTGATGAGCTTTTGCAAATGAAAACATGATATAAATGATATGGGCGACAAATTGCTAATCATGCTACCAAATACTAAGACCAAAAGATCAAGATCTTTTGTAGTAACGGAATATTTAAGCGTTTACAGAAAATATGCAGCCTCATCCAGACCCTCGAATTTAAATAATCGGCGTGTCTTCTATAAGTATGCGAACGGTAAAGCACATCATCAATTCATTGGCATTCACAAATTCAGTAAAATGCCAGAAGAAATTGCTACTTTTCTGGGACTATCCCATGCGAAAGAGTATACCGGGCACTGCTTTCGCAGAACTTCGGCCACGTTGCTGGTGCATTCTGGTGGGGACATAACAATGTTGAAGCAACATGGAGGATGGAAGTCTTCCGCTGTCGAGGAGGGCTATATTGAGGACTCGCTAGCCAATAAGTCGAACATCGGCAATAAAATAACCAGTTTGATTTAAATTATTACTTGGAAGGTTGCCTAGCAACGAACTTTTTCTGCCTAGGCAGTAAAAGTGAACTTTTTCTGCCTAGGCATTAAAAGTACAACTTCTAAGCCTGCCAAGTGTCATTAAAATGCCGCTTTTAATGTCATTTGGAGAAAAAATTTATTATATTATTATTATTGCGTGGCTGGATGTACGGGGTGGTCGTTACCTGCGAGATATGCAAGGCCTGAACGCTCCGCGGTGACGTCACGCAAGTGGGGCGGATTGAGACTCGATACAAACAGCGCTTTATGGTGCCAATGGCGACCGCGTATCATTTAGTTTTAGATCATTTTTGAGCCGATTTTGTAGGTTTTTTGAAGGACTTGTTCGCATCCCATTCAACTTTTTATGGATAAACTAAGTTTCAAAGCAAAAACCTGAATAAAATACGACGAGGGGTCGACCACATGGGAATTCTGGTGTACAATTGATAGAAATTCGAGGCGAATTCCTTTCTTTTTTACGCCAGAAAAAATACAAAATTTGTGTGTTTTATTGCTGAAAACTAAGAAAATCTGATGAATTTTCACTGAAAATGTTAAATAAATTATTTTAACCACTCATGATCATCGATAAGTTCATTCCCGTATTTTTTTTAGAAAAAACTTTCTGCTGAATCTGATTTTGTAACTTTAGTAGTTTGTACGTGAAGACTATATTTTAAAATTATTTTGAAATGTACAGGATGTTCCAAAAAATTGTAACATTTATTATCTTTTGAACACCCTATATTTTATTGCTTTTTCAGATTCTGTCTGGAAAGCTGATTTTATTATCATACTTGGGGTCTAGCTGGAACGATTACAGAAATATAGGGTGTGAAAAATTGAGATTTTCCAACTTTAGGAATTTTTTATATATGTCGAATGTATTCATTATTGATCACAACGGCTAACATGTCCCTATCTTGACTTTTTATTCGCCATCAATTATTTATATTCGAATGAAAATACATAATTCTGAACCCCCCGATATGTGATTCAGTTAAATGTTATTAGATAGTATAGGTCAAGAGTTAGAATAGGGACATGTAAGCCGTTTTGACCGAGGTTTTGACCATAAATGAATAGTTCTGACACAAAAAAATTATAAAGCTAATAAATCTTGATTTTCCAAACCATATATCTTCTCCCTAGACCCCAAGTGTGATATAAATCGATGCAATAAGGTTATCAGGGAGAATATAAAAATTCAACCAATTACATGGACTTCCATAAGAAACAATATAACTTTTATATGCCACAATTTTTGGGAAATCCTGTATATTTCGAAATACTTCCAAAATTTACCCTTTATCAACGTACGAACTACTGAGATGAAAAAAACTTTTGTAGTTTCGCTTTAAATCTCTGTCGCGCTAGTAGTGAAACACCCTGTACCTATGTAAATTGAATCATGTGTTCGATAGATATGATGATTTACAGTTTACACCCTAGATTTGCTGAATTTTTTCTGAATAAAAATGTTTTTCTTGGATTTTCCTTCTTACGGATTCAGATCTTGGAAAAGGGAGGAATGAAAAAAGTGAAATCCGAGGTGAAATCAGAACGAATCAGTCCATCCGTTCCACGGTATTTTCCGATGATAATATTTGTGGTGGTCGAGAGCGAGAAGAGTGAGAGTGAAAATGAAATGAGACTGACGTAAATATATTCAAAATAGCCCAGAATATTGAATGTTATATGAATAATAAATATCCTGATAACATATCCTATGATGTACTTGGTAGGTACCTATGGATATCCATCAAGTGTCTTGGATGGATATCCTTTGGATAGACTGAGCAAATCCTATTGGGATATCCTACTTATTTCCATGTGGATGTCTTATGGATGTACTGGAAATATAGTAGGTATCCCAGCCAACACATCTGCGACATGAAAAAACCGAGAATATTATAATATCTTCAGACTCCAATGTTATTCTAGGGAATAATGTTAAGTTTCTAGGTATTACTATTGATGATCGACTTAGTTGGTCTAGTCACATAGAAACAACTACTCGTAAATTGTCTAGTGTTTTATTTGTCCTTAGACAACTGAGGCATACTGTAGGTTTGATGGCACTGAAAATGGCCTACTATTCACTATTCCACTCAGTCATTTCTTATGGAGTTTTGATTTGGGGGCATGCCACAAACTCCATAACTATATTCAGATGCCAGAAAAAAGCCATAAGAATCATGGCAAATGTAGGATATAGGGAACATTGTCTTCCTCTTTTTATTCACTTTGAAATCATGCCACTTCCTACTTTATATATTTATGTTGTGTTATTGGAAATTCACAAAAATATCGAGATGTTTCCAAAACACTCCAACAACCACAATTACTCAACAAGATCTGCATTCTTATTGAATAATCCAAGACACCGATTAGCGGTTACTCAAAAAAACTCGCTAAATCTAAATTTATATAACTGTCTCCATCAATCAGTAAAATCTTTGGATTTCAGAAATTTCAAAAATAATATCAAGAGATACCTTCTCAAACATTGTTTTTACACAATCGAGGAATATGTTGCTGTAGCTGGACAATTCATAGTTTTTGAGAATTAAATATTTTTGATATGCTTGTGATTAACTCATGTTTATAAATCTTTGTTGATTTCAATTATATTTTTAAGTGACAATGTTCTCATTTTAAGATTTTTAAATTGTGCAACTTCTATATTTACTCTTCACTCTATTGTTTTTATTCACAGACGTTCTCGCTCACTTTTTTTTTTTAATTAGGCTTTAGTAAATTAGGCTTTAGGCTAATATTATAAATGACTTGCCATAAATGTACCTTGTATGTAAAGTGGTCAAATAAATTACTCTACTCTACTCTACTCTACATAACATCTCTGAGATGTCGCAAAGAGATCAAACTGCGATATCACAAACGTTGCATCGCTGCGATGTAAAAAGTGAGCACATCTGCGACCTAACATCTCTGAGATGTCGCGATGAGATCACACAGTGATATCACGATTGTTGCATCGCTGCGATATACAAAAGCAAACACATCTGCAGCATGATATCTCTGAGAAGTCGCGATGAGATCAAACTGCGATATATCACTTAGGTACCCAGTGATCACAAATGTCGCATCGCTGCGATGTACAAAAGCAAACAAACCTGCGATATATATATAGCACAAATTGTGCAGTTGTTTATTGTATTGTATTTGTATTACACAAAAACCGAATGTTCCGTCTTTTGGTACAATTTATTATAATTCATCGTATCATTGAAGATTTAGACATATTATTATATGAAATCTTCATTGATAATTATCAACATCATAAACGTACCAAAACCTTATATAGTTACTCATAATACATTATAGTTACCATAATTTACGTCAGTTACGAAAGCATAATACGTTAAATGCAAGCATAATACATTAGATACCAAATATAGAATATTTATTTATTAGCGAGTTAAAACCATCTCGGACATTGCGGTTGACTCAGCTACCGCCTCGTTACCAAGCAATGTCCTCCACTAATATTATAAATCGCATAATAATCTCGTTACATTTAATAGCCACTATTTGAATTTCCCGCGCGCAAATATACTTTCCGTGGTCTGTGGACACCTGCACTAGACAGTTGACAATGATGATTCATCATCACCAGATATAACTTTCTCAACCACTCCAGAGTCCAGAGTTTCAATCAAATCAGTTGAACAACCATTGATGGAATCAGTTTTACCAGTTCACTCAAGTTGTGGTCTTTGTGCTATTCTTCAAGTTCTTGTACAATCAAAAAAGTTATAACAGCTCTGCGGGGGTACACGAAACGTGAATATAGGTTTTGTTTAAGTAATGGTGAGAATAAGTTTTCACTTGAAAGCATGCCAAAGCCGTTCTTTTCATCATACTCAAAAGACGACATCTGATGGTTTTGGAACATTATAGATTATGGTAGTCCAATCTATTAATTTATTGTTTTTGAATCAGCAAATTATGATGTCACCCAAGGTGGATAGAGATGATCATTTACGGATTCATCGCTTCGGAAGACGTATGGGAGCTGATGGAAACTTTCTCAGAATGTGTTTCTGCAGATTGAATATTGATGCGAGAAATTCAACTAAAGCTAATATTTCCATTCCATCAGCCTTCTCCGAAGAAAACAATAATAATATTCATTCAAAACAAAAAGAATGTTCAGAAATAATAATAACCTATATGTTTTGCTAAAGAGAATTTTCTTTTATTTATTGGAATGGAATAATAATTTTGTTTTTGTGTTGGTATTTGTTTATTGTTGGAAATAAATGTTTATTATATATGTTGTTTTTTTTCATGCACTGACATTTTTCCCTATATATCACCTTACCTCTGCATTACATATGCACATCGCTGTGATGTCATATATTAACATCTCTGTGATATCATATATTTACATCCCTGCGATGTCATAAGTTCACACATCCCTGCTGTCAAAATCGAATCACATCGCAGTTTCATCCCAAAAACACCACAATTTCATCGCAAAAACACATCGCTATTCCATCATAATAATATATCGCAGCGACATCGCATGGAGGAAACTTGAGTGTGACAAAATAATATCCCTGCAATATCGTAGCGACGTCTGTGCGACATAGAATGCGATATCGCAGGTCACATTGTTACATCGCTGCGATATCTTCGTGATGTAACTGTGTTTGCTGAGATGGATATCCATAATGAGTTTTGAATAGATATAGTATGAATAGACTGAGCAAATCCCAATAGAATATCCTACTTACTTCCATAGGTGGATATCTTATGAATGTACTGAAAATGTACTTGGTATGGATATCCATAAAAGGTCTCGAATGGATATTCTATGGATATACTGAGCGGATTCTGATGAGATATCCTATACCTACTTCCGTGGAAGGATATCTTATGGATGTACTGGAAATGAATATGGCATGGATATCCATAGTGGGTCTTGAATGGATATCCTATGGATAGACTGAATGAATCCCAATGGGATATCCTAATCACTACCGTGGTTGGAAATCTTATGGATGTACATTTCATATCCACGGATATCCCGACTTGAATCTGACCTGAAATGGATATCCATAGGATATCCTGTGTTAACTGGGCCATAAAAACTCGAAAAATTTATGTTTTGTTCAAAACTCGAAAACAAAGGACGATAGCACATTTTTGTTTCTCCGTGAATTAGTCCCGAAAAAAGAGATTGAAAATGTGGCCTCAACTTTTTTGTATCTTCTATATAGTTACCAAATTACCCGACCAATCGAAATTTGCCCTCCCTGTACATATAGTCGAAAATCCACCAACTCTATGGGGCATTTGGAATGAATCGCCCTGTTTATAGATTTAATTGTTTCGGTGATTTCTATGACAACTATATATTCTATTGTCAAATCGATATTTGGATTTTGTATTATCAAATACTCTCGTGAAAGATGCGTGTTACGTTTTGTACTGATTTGGATAAAAGTGTTGTTGTTGCAAATTGTGAGAAACGTGGATGGATTCAAGTAGGGCCAGACGATGAGTGGAACATCTATTGGGCGGGTACACTCACTTGTCGTAGTTTGTTCAGTGTTGATAGTGGTTATCGAATGAATGATAATCAGTAAGTACTATAACCGAGGAATAAAGATACCTTTCTCTAATATTTCAAACATACAGTAGAGTAACTCCAATCTGCGAATTCGTCCAGAATCACTTTGTATTTTTTGATGATGATTTCCTCTTATATACTTTGAGACAATCTTTGTTTTTCGCACTCCTATGTGAGATGAGAAAAAAATGTTGGTGGAACTTACGTATTTTGACCTCCTGGTAATGAATCTGAGTCAAAACGTGACGGTCTTAAGTGTTTTCGGAAATATGGACTTATTTTGCTCGAAAAATTGGTACACCATTTGACATCTCAATTTTCTGCTATTGAAAACACACCAAATTCAACTATACACTTTTTTTGGAAAAATATATTCGCAAAAAAGATTTTTTTTAAATTTTGACAACCATGTAAGATTCGATCATACTGTTTGATACGTCATAGTAATAAGAGGAAAACAGACTTTTTAAAAATGCAAAAATTCAATATGAAACTCAAGAGAAAAACAAATGTTGAGTGTTGTATCTCTGAAATCAAGAACGCGTTGGATCAAGGTGGATATAGGATGGTGAAACAGTTCCCTATTAACAAGCACTGGAATAAACTGTTGACCTTTGCCTACTTGATTTCATACCGTACTAACCGTAGTAATATTTCCTGAAATTAACAGAGATAGCGACATACCTTGTGTCGGTAAAACAGAAACTGTGCATCTGTCATCGATTTATCTGTTTCATCTGTTCTAGGTGAAAAATGAACGAGTAGAGTCAAAATATCAATATTCATTCCAGATTTATAGAAAACATATTGTTAAATGCCGTTTCAAGTCACGTCTGTCAGATGCGAACCACAGAAATATGTAAGCAACAGAAATCTTCTTCGATAATCGATCTTACCGCCATCTTCATTCAAGTAGCTGAAATATTACTACCTTTTCAAACAGTCTACAAGTTTTTCGCAGAAACAATTATTGAAGAGCTGTTTCACCATCCATCCATCCACCTTGCGTTGGATGATGCGATTACATTCAGATTCCCTGTAATAAAGTGTATCAAGAATGACATGTCTAGCTCTTTTCGTTTTTCTTGGAAAAAATAAAAACGAAAACTGAAAATGTTGGTTTTTTCTAATAATTCAGAAACTTATAAAGGCATATCAAATTTTCTTTCAGATAATTGTTCAGGATGGAAATGCGCAACTTTGACCCATTTGACCGATCTCGTGTATCTCTTATAATACCTGAGATCCCCATGGTAGAGCTCGGAAAACTAACACCCTGTATATTGCATGCCACTTTTATCTTGATGTTTTCAAATCATTTCAGATAAATATTGGAAAACTTGGCGCGTCATGCTTAACGAAGAACAAAATAAAATAACATGTTGAATTCGTTGACAATTTTCCAATTTTATAATTTATAGTTGGTTTATTTCAATGTTGGGAAAACCACATATTTTTTTAATTTATACAAAATGAAAAAGCATGAAAGAGGGTCTTCCTTTTTTTAGTATACAGTGTCCAAGATAAGAATGAACAGCATGGGGATATCGGAAACGGTAAGTGATACGGAGTCGATTAAATCAGAAAAAAGTAGCGCATTTATGTGCCTAATAATATGACATTTGAAAAGTTTTAATATTCCAAGTAGTTTCGGAGATATACGAGAAAAACCGAAATTTGCGAATTTCGTTTTTATTTTCTCCTAGCTTTATTTTCAAAGAAAATGTAAAACAAATAGCACTTTGCCATGGCCACTCTTCAAGGACTACATGATAACATGAGCAGAATTTTTCTGCGACGTTTCGTCTTTTAGAAAACATCATCAATTTTGTATCTTTATATGGGCCGAAACTAAAGTATACCCTGTATACGACTCCATTTTTCATTGTTAATACAGCAATGTATCACACAATATGATTTCGGAAGCATTTCTCGCGCAAAATGTAATTTAGTGATTACTTTTTTTTTTCTTCAATTTTAGATAGTAGGCGTCTAAATATTGATTTACCAGGTTGTCGCTTCTCTGGATACTTATTAGAGTACGCATGTTCAGCATCAACACAATTTCTTTGGCAACATGACAACATATCAAATTTTTCAGTATTAGAAAAGCTGCCGTTTTCCATTTGTAACACAAATTAGGTACACAACGAGATGTAAGAGTAGGAATGGTAATATGTCAAAAATTCTACCAAACTACAGTACGACAACAGAACATAATGTGGTCATTTCTTCCAGCGCCTACTATCTAAAATTGAAGAAAATCAGATTAAGTAAATTACTAAATTACATTTTTCGCAAGAAATGGTTTCGAAATCATATTGTGTGATACATTGCTGTATTCACAATGAAAAATGGAGTCGTATACAGGGTATACTTTGGTTTCGGCCCATATAAAAATACAAAATTGATGATGTTTTCTAAAAGACGAAACGTCGCAGAAAAATTCTGCTTATGTTATCGTGTAGTCCTTAAAAAGTGGCCATGACGAAGTGCTATTTGTTTTACATTTCCTTTGAAAATAAAGCTAGGAGAAAATAATAACGAAATTCTCAAATTTTCTCGCATATCTCCGAAACTACTTGGAATATTAAAACTTTCTAAATTGCATATTATTAGGCACATAAATGCGCTACTTTTCTCTAATTTAATCCACTCCGTATCACTTACCGTTTCCGATATCCCCATGCTGTTCATTCTTATCTTGGACACACTGTATATTGAAATGAATCCAATAAAAAATAAAAATAAAAATCTAAAATTTGTTTTTTTTTTGAAATATTTCGAAAACCAAAGAACTTTTCGAATATTCTTTCCTAATTCAACCGACTCCGTATCTCTGACCGTTCCCGAGTTCCCCATGTTGGCCCGCGAATTTGGGACACCCGCCTGTACTGTTAACGCTTTGCAAGCAACGTCTGCATCCATCTCTCAATCGACAATCATCTCATTTCAGACTGATCAATCATTTTCCGAATCACTACGAGATCTCTCGCAAAGACCTGCTCGTGAAAAACATAAAGCGCTACCGCAGAGACCTCGAGAAGGACGGCAACTCTTTGGCTGAAAGGGGCGACTCCAAGTATTTGCATCTGGACTTTATACCGGTGACGTTCGTCCTGCCTGCCGACTACAACATGTTCGTCGAGGAGTACCGCAAGGCTCCTCAGAGCACTTGGATCATGAAGCCGTGCGGCAGGTCGCAGGGGTCTGGGATTTTTTTGATAAACAAGTTGTCGAAATTGAAGAGATGGTCGAGGGAGTCGAAGACACCTTTCCAGCATCAACTTACGAAAGAGAGTTATGTCATTTCCAAGTGAGTTGATAGTCGTTCGCTTTCCTTCCGTAGAACAATAAGGTCGGTCAGTGCAAACCAGGGTCGATAATTTTTGAAATTTTTAGGTATTTGAGATTCGAACACTGTTTGATTAGGTCTTTGTTTATAGTGTATGGCTTCTACGCAAACTGAAAGCTTGTAGAACTTCTGGAGGAGTTCAGTTGAATTTTTTTTCGCTTTCTGAATCCATTTTTACGAAAAGTCAGTTCTAAACCCTGTGTAGTTGGCAAATTATGACATTTTATGGCGAGTCTGATTCGAACAATGCACTGCATATTCCATTTCAATTTTGTACAACTCATATAAATTGTTTTTTCGGCAACCGTCCTGAAAGTACGTACTTTCCAGACGTTTTTTTTTGAGAAAGTGGCATTTTTCCGGCCTAGTCCGGGAAGTACGTACTTCCCGGACTAGGCCGGGAAGAATCACATCGTTGTTGTCATTGTAAATATGAAAATCTTGGTAGTATGGTTTTGATAAATGCAGTTGATCATTACCATAGCAGCAAAATAACGACTGACAGCTATCTGACATAAAATTAGCTAACATTCAAAAATTATCAGATGAAAACAATCAATGTGAAACGGAAACTTTACCTTCTTGTTCTGACTTCAACAAAAGGCACTTAAATATATACCAAGCATTTCAAACAAATTGAATCCATTCAATATTAACAATTGTTCTAATTTTAATATAAATATTAATATAAATAAGAATTGAAATGTTCGAAATTTTGTTCTAATAAAGAAATGTGTTTCTTTGATTTGTTATTCTACACGGTTGCCGAAAAAATTGTGTACGCAACACGCCCGAAAACAGTTTTTTTGGACTCGCAGACTTCCAGGACTCGCTACGCTCGTCCTAGAATTTTGTCCACTCATCCAAAAAAACAGTATTTTCCGGACTTGTTACGTAAATTACTATTTTATTAGAAGAAAAATCGTTGCATCAACCACCATGAAACACAAATCTGCCTGAAACATAATATTGGGGGAACAACTATGCCTTAAA
Source organism: Chrysomela aeneicollis (assembly GCA_029955515.1). Taxonomy (NCBI): domain Eukaryota; kingdom Metazoa; phylum Arthropoda; class Insecta; order Coleoptera; family Chrysomelidae; genus Chrysomela; species Chrysomela aeneicollis. The sequence continues at coordinate 648,790 of JARUHQ010000036.1, forward strand.
TGACACATCAAAAGTTACATAACAGACACCAGTAGGAACTGCGATTGATACTTAATTTGTTGAATCAAAAAAATGCACATGAGCATTTTGCAGCTACATAAATATTATGTAATAGGTACGATACGCGTACAGCACTTTGAAATATTATTTCTCGTATTCTGAGCTATTCCTGTTCGTATTCGTTATGTGTATATCTCATAAATGAAATACAATTATCGATCACATCATAATTGCGTATTAGAAACATCTTTGGAGATCAATGTGTTGACATAATTGTAAAGAAATTTGAAACAGTTTCGATTATTTGAATGTGGCTAGGTTTGGTAGGTGTCGAAGACAAATCCCTCCTATCAGATATTATCAAAACATACATAACCTCATTTTCATTCCAATTATTTAGTGGAAAACTATGTTGTTTTTACTGGGATTGCATAAGGAGCTGAATTTGTTCTGTAGCTGATGAAATGAAATAGTACATACCTATCATCATGGGTGTCCCAGATGGTAGTGGACGTTCATTTTATTTTGTCAATTTTGAGTCCGAATAACCATCAGGACCATGTCTGGACGTTTTGTGAACTGATTGTATAACAGTGAAACATTGTCAAAATTGGCTGGTGGTATATATCGTATCTAGACTGAAAAGTTGTCAACATCATCAAGATAGCGATATAGGTAGGTACAAAAAAAAGCATCAAGAATTATGTCGAATTAATACTCAAAAAAGAAAATTACACTATGTCAAATTGAGATATGAAAATCGTAATGATCGAACGATATAAAATACATTTATCAATAATGTGGCAAAATGCATGTCTGATACCTCTTTGTTCATGTGTCAACGATATTTCGCTAATAGATTCATGATATTGCAAAATATGTGTCCAACACATGAATTCAACATCAGAAGAGTAAGACATTCCAAGGTACTTGCAAGTTCCATGAACTTTGCATAGCATATATCAGAGATCTCGTATGTTACACAAATTATATATATAATGTTTATGGTTCCTTTACATATATGTGTTTACTGGGCACTATATAAGGGTTATCAGCAACATAACAATAGTTTTCTAGCAATCAAATAAGACACAATAATAGTTTCATTATGATCAAGGTCATCATAGTTTGTTGAGTAGGCCTAGCTCAAAGAGAACACCAAATATGTTGGCAACGTTACAGTCGTCACCAATAATTGTATTCAGGTCCATTGTGATGTCATGCTTCCGACGTTCTTCAACAAACATCGGACACTCCACTAAAGGCATTTTTTTGCGAGAAACTGTTTTGAAATTATTTGAAACATTTTTGAAACAGTCCATTTTCTTGAACCATTTGTGACGTCATAATTGATTCTGGTTCAAAACGTTTTGAAAGCGTCTTTTGGACCGTTTCAATCATGTTTCAATATGGCGAACTGTCATCTGAGGTTAAATAACTATGACACGTGACGTTTTGAAACGTTGCATTTTTTCGGCTTATAAAATGATGACGTAGACGTATAAACTGTTTTAAAACGGTCTTTGAAACTGTTTCGTCGCAAAAAAATGCCTTAAGGGTATGGTCCGTAAGCTAACCAGGTTAACCATGACTCAACAACTCCGGTTAGTGATCGGTTGCCTGAAAACTGATGGTTTCATTACGGACCACACGGACAACAGTGACAACACGGATTGACACAAGGACTCAAATATTTGCCCGCCACTTTGTTGGAATATTCACAAAAATTACGTTTTTACACTTTTTATCATTGTATATAAGTATAATGGAAAAAAGAAGTAACTTTGTTATGAATGAGATTCTCCTTACTAGCAGAAGTAGTGAAAGTGAAGATGATAATATCAGAGGACGACTTTTGGGCTTTGGGTGAGGGACGAATTCAAATTTCTGAGGAACGAATCAAAATTATTTATTTTCCATAGTTCTCAGACCAAGAATAAGGACTTTTGTAGTGGATGTGATAGACTATATCGGATGTACTGAGGTGGTAGCAGCTGATGGGACATCATTCTGAGCCGACTGTTTGAATATTACTTTTGAGATATTACTCCCACAATCGAAATGCCTTCTTATTATCTGCTTCTAATATTGTTTTCAAGGGTGTTCAAGTCAAGGTACCTTTATTTCCAGGCGACAATGAAAACAGGTACATAATGCAATCGAATTGATATCCTATGAAATGAAATATATATATATACAATAAACTGATGAAATTATTTTTTCTATCTAGATTACCTCCATTACAACTCAATTACTGAAAAGTGCTTAACGAACTTTTTTCGAATATTATGCGCCAGGTGTGCTGTCAGTTGTATAATAACTTGACAATATAATAACCGGAATAACCGACCTCCCAAGAACGGTTTCTCTGGTTGCATATTCTGACCACTTTTTTCAGGAACCGTGTCCCGTAAGTCACGGTAAGTTCAACCCTTCGGTTTTTTCAGAGTTTACGGACCGCTTAACCATAACATTGGTTACGTTCGGTAAGCTTACGGACCATACCCTAAGAAGTGTTTAACTGACATTTTCACCATACAACTGTCACATACTTTCACTTCACCTCCAATGAGCGAATGTTCATGTGTGTACCTGGTATCACTTTGTTGTTTCCGTTGAAGAGGTGTGCTCTTCCATGGTTTGATGTCATCTTTGATTTCATTCAGTTTCGTTCCCGCGGTTCTCCAAGCAGATGACCAATAGTGATGAATGGTGGATTTGATATGTGATTTAAGATCTTTGTGTGGTACATTTACCTGCTCAGATATGGTTGGTTCATTCATTGTTTCCTTCGCGATTCTGTCAGCTCGTTCGTTACCAGGGATACCTGCATGCGAGGGAACCCACACGAATTTCAGCTCCCTAGAGGTAGAGCTGCGATTGAATCAATGTGGTTCTTGATAGTCGTAATCAATGGATTTCAGAATATGTTTGTGAGCCTTGAAGAGAACTCAACGAGTCTGTTAGGATAAATGTTCTCTGTGTTCCTTCATCAAAAACAAACCGGATCACTAGCAAAATTGCGAATAGCTCCCCACTGTAGATGCTGCACCGTGAGGATAATTTGAAGCCTCTTGGTGTATCCATCAGACTCCAAAATGCAGATGTTACTCCTAACGTTTAATATGGATGCATCTGTGTAGATGTGTTCGTAGTCTTGATATTCATCGAGCAAGTAGTAGAATTGAGTGCGAAGCAGACTATGGATTGTTTCAGACTTATTGAAAGTGGTTAGGTGAATATTGCATGGTGGCAATGGGATGAGTGAAGGTATAAATTTCGAGTTGTTCTCAAGCTGTACGGTTGTTAATATTTTACTCCTGTGTAATTGGATAAAATTGACCAGAATACAAAGAAATACTTAGTTTATTTTTACTGCACTGTGTATGTGAAGTGTCGAACCTTCGATCGAACTCATTCAAATAACAGTTTTCTTTAATCGTTTCTCCATCCCAATTTCAATAATAGTTCCAAATCTATACTGTTTGGTATCAGTGTAAGCAACCGGGTTAATCGATACTGATAAAGTGGAACCAGTTTTTTGCGCCCCTTCAATTTATTTGCTACAATAATGGAGAATCCCCCCAGTGGCGTATCCGGTTTTGATTCACAGCTCCAGGAAATAACGAACCAACTTACACTGCTGACTCATGGTATCAATGATATTCGCTCCATCTTACTCCTTCAAAACGAGAAACTTGATACCTGCGTGGTATTTGCCAGGAACGTAGTTGTTTTCTGCTCGTTTTCTACCTTGTTATGTTAGATTATTCTAATAATGTTGTGGAGATGACTTTGGGATATTTATTTTCCTTTTTTACACCACCACTCCACTTAGAGTTTTTGGCTATTCCCTTTGATTCAATCGGATAGTCGAGCTACCCAGCCACTCTCATATCTTCTATATGGGAAATTTATTAAGGAGTGTTTCTTTCTTTGCCGCTTGGTGTCGCCGTCTTCATACTCTTCTTGGGGATCGGCTCACTGCTATCAAATATGCGTGGATGCTTCCATCGATTCAGACCTCGCCTCGTGTGGAGATATCAGGATCTCTACACGGTTGACTACCCTGTACTGATGAGGGCCAATAAGCCCGAAACCGGTCTACAGGTTGTCAGGCGTGTCTGTCTCGATGGGAGCATAAACGCATGTTCGAAGAAAGAAATATTTGTATTTTTATTCATTTATATGAATTGATGCATAGACTACGAGTGGATATAATTCAATATTTTGCGTGGTATTTGCCAGGAACGTAGTTGTTTTCTGCTCGTTTTCTACCTTGTTATATTAGATTATTCTAATAATGTTGTGGAGATGACTTTGAGATATTTATTTTCCTTTTTTACACCATCACTCCACTTAGAGTTTTTGGCTATTCCCTTTAATGTAGTACAGTGCCTAGGGACAGTTCTCAAAGTTGTTTATGAACTTATATCTCCTTGGAGAACTTATAATTATTTCATGATGCTGCTAATAAACTCCCAGGTAAGCTTTCAGATTCTTCTATATATTCCAAAGAAGACAACATTATCATGAAAAGAAAAATCTCTGCTGACAGCATCAACCTTAGGTATATCTTTCCTCAATCTACAACAAATAATGATATAATAATACCTTTGTTATGTCAAGTAACCATATCTTGATTTACACACTTTTCATTCTTATTTTATATCACGATTGTGATAGAAAATAAAATAATATTAGAGAATAAATACAATAATAAAGCAAAATCCTAACCTCACTTCAGTTTGATTGAGATTTATTCAAAACTATCAATGGTTAATACATGTTTCTAATTTTTTTAAGATACATCGAACCTCCCTCTTTCCGTTAATAATCTTGAAATACGTTTAATATTCACGATAAATATTAGAAGAGACTTCAAAAATCTGCTTATGGAGATTTACATGTAAATTTTTTTCTATTGGAAACATTCAGGAAAACCAACGTAGTTAGTGACGTCACGACTTTTTCGGTCCATTCAGATCGGTTTCCTCTGTTACGTCTGCTTAGTGTTCGATATTGGCGAGTGCGAGGTAAAAGATGTAATCCATTAGCTCCGAATTAAAGGAAAGATCAGACAGATTTCCTAATTGTCACTTGTCGTTGTCAAAGAATATTTGGTTAGGAGTTGTATACTAGGGAGCAGAGTATATTTAAATTATTTTATTAATATATTTAAATTTGTAGTGGGTGTCAGTGAATACACCTTAGAAATATAGTGTTACCTGAACCTGAAATGTCTGAAGCAGATGAACATTTAACATACATTTGTAATGTATGTAATCACAAGGGGGATGATCTACTTGTCTTTTGGTGGATCATATTAATTCCAGTCATTCATTTGCAAGTAATTATCAGTTGAATTACTTATGAATCTGTTTTGATTTGAAAAATCTGTCACAAATGTCATCTCATTCCAGATCGAGCGTTCGTTAAATATGTTTCGCTCCGTTGCCTCGGTGGTCACGTGGTAGTAGATTTGCATCTGCTCGCTCGGCTCCGAGTTTTCATAACCGAACACACCCATAGAAGATAGAAAGACGATTCAAATTGCAAGCGCTCCAGAATGTTACGTAGAATTCAAAAAATGTAATAATAAACGGGGTTTTTGACCAAAGTTGACCAAAGTTGATTAAAAAAATTTCAGAAAAATAGATCACATCACGCAATAACTGTACCCAAAATTTCAGATGGATGTCTCTTTTGGTTATTTATAAACATATAATGAATTTGTTGAGTCAATGACCCTATATATCATGTATCAATTATATGATTATGAAGAACGGCGTGATACATTCTGAATCACAGGTTAGCATCATCAATAGAACAGGTAGCACAACGAACGTATGGAAGTCGTAATTCTTGTAATATGTGAAATAAAGAAGTCACGGGAAAGCAATAGATTTTCGGTCATCACTGGTTAAAAAAACAGCGTTTTTAAAAAAACAACAACTTTTTGATAATGAAAGTTTATTTTTTTCAAGATATATCGATAATCCACTTCTCATCGGAGGTAAGAAATTCGATTTGAGACTGTATGTTCTCGTAACATCGTTCAGGCCATTGAAAGCTTACCAGTTTCGTCTTGGATTTTGCAGATTCTGTACTGTCAAGTACGACTCTAGCGTTGCAGAATTGGATAATATGTACGTTCATCTAACCAATGTATCTGTTCAGAAACATGGAGTAAGTATTTTCTACATCTCATTCAAAACACACATAATTCTTTTGGTTTTAGTTGAAATATATTGATGAAACATTTTGTATGTGAAGTTTTTCCTAGGTGATACTGTACCTGGTGTCCCAATAAGATCGGCAGTAGGGTATATATGTTCGCGAAGACGGAGGCGCAGGCGCAGGCGGCGCAGGCGCAGGAGGCGCAGGAGGCGCAGGAGGTGCAGGAGGCGCAGGAGGCGCAGGAGGCGCAGGCGGTGGCGGTGGCGGAGGCGGCGGTGGCGGCGGAGGTGCAGGAGCCGAGGATCTGAGCAGGATGAACGACCGGAGGTATATCCTTCGAGCCAAAGACTGCATAGTCCCGAAATTTTCAATCCCACGTTATCACGCGGCGTTCAAAATAAAATTTATTACATCTATTAAAATCCAAACTTATGAGGTATTGTGACACAACAATGGACGATAAACTACGACATCTAATGCCTAGAAGACAGTCGAAATGAGGGCCTCCTCCCGAAAAAATATCACCTTATGATAAAATCTTTGTTCAGAACTATTCCCACAATAATAATTAATAGTCGAGGGGTTTGATCGCAGATGGTCCAGGTAATAAAAAAACGCCACCGCGGGATGCCTCATAAATTCATATTTCATCTAATTTTTGAAAGGTTTATGTACCAGTAGATGGGGCGAATCGTTAGACCTCCAACCGCAAGGTACCCCATAAAATTCCTAATTTATTTTAACCAGATGACAACAGACCTATTCATTTGGAAGTTTAATGCTCCTTTTTCAATAGAAGTAGGTACTGATGTGTTTTTTATGTTAAATTCTGCGTAAATCAGAGGCAGCTGCGTCCAAGAGCTCATCCCTACCCACATCTCGAGCTATAAATAGGCCCAGCATTCGTTGGAATGATCACTATTCAGCTCCCAACCATCAGCAGTATTATAGAACTTCCATCTTAGAAGTTATTCCGTGAATCGTGGAAGGGCTAAGACTTAGTGAAAGTGAATCAGCATCGACAATCTGCTTTGTGGTGTAAGTTGTGATATTTTTTATATTTATTTTCTTTCATCGTCACCCTTTCGCTATCTGATAAATATAGATGAAAAAAATAATATGTCGTCCATCGATTTGAATGCTATTAATGAAATCATCAACAACGATCTGCCAATCATCAGGCAGTTACCAATCTCAGATCTGATTTTGGATAAACGTTACGTGATTAAGAGCATGACATTTTGCGCTACAAGATTTGGAAGAGGGGTATGTGTGCTATTATGTGGCGCCGATGAAGATGGTCTCCTCAAATGTTGGCTTCCGAAACGGGTTGCAGACCATTTGAAAGATGATGATGTAAAAGCTATAGATTCCTCCAATGGTGGTTATACCCTCACATACAAGGGTCAAAATAAGCCAGCATTTGTAGGAGCGAAATCGTCAGCTCTGATCAGGTTCGAACAAGTTTAGATTAGTTTCTTTTATTTCCAACATGTATATATATAAATAGTAGTATTGATAAGTTGTTGTTTTTTTTTCGAATCAGTTTATTAGTGGAAGGGTTGTCGAGAGGAAAATATTTATAACAAATTGTAACTTATACGCCGCACGCATTGCTACAAAGCTGTTTAAATCATCCTCATTGTGAGTATACGATAAGAAAGATTGAATTTAATGTTTTATGCTAATATCACTTATTGATTTACAGGAATCCTACTGCTATTCAAATAGAAGATCACCATGTGGATGCAGTATTCGAGTATGGGATGGGATAAGGCTGAAGATATCGACTCTGCAATAAGAAGATTGGGCTGTCAACTATGCGACATGGGGATGGATGCTTTACACGCAACCAACTACGATTTGAATGTGTGTTTCGACGAAGTTGAAGTTCAACGTCTCTACAATTTATCTGAAAAATATAACATTGGGGTTGAACTATGTCGCCGATATGATTATGGTAGCCTCAGTTTAGATGAATTCTGCCGGCAAATGATGGAAGAAGAGGAATTGCAGGGATTTTTATACGAAATTCATAGATTTCTACCCGCTAGCATCATCGAAAAGTACAAACTTGATCGGGATTCGGATGAAGAAGAAGTAGATGAGGATGCAGACTCGCAAGAAAGAGACGAAGGTTTTGAATCTAATTAAATCATAATTATCTAATATATTGTGAACTATTCCATCACAATTTATTCTACTATGGAGCGTGTAAATGAAAAAATAAAGCAATGTATAAATATATAGAATTTTATTTCATTCGAATCTTCTTCTGAATTTCCCCAAGATACGGTATTTTGTAATCTCCCTAGGTTTTTACTGATAATTAATCAAATAATTAGTACCGTACTGCATAGAACAAAACAAAGATTGATATATATTATATGTCCTTTGCACATGTCGTTGTTTCATTACTGGTATACATCGAATAAAACTCAATTCGGTAGCGATTATAATTGATACATTCAGCTATATAATAATCTGAAAGCTATCTATATAACGCAATCTTCATTGAGAAGTGAAATAACTGATTGAATTTCTAAAATGCCCCATAGGTTTTCGAGCCCCATTTCTGGTATATACTTACGCTAAATAGGTAATAAATCGGGTACCATTTCCAGTTTTCATAATCATCTATCAGAGCAATCTAATAATTATAGCGCCATCTACACTGAAATGTGAAAATAATTATCGGTATCGGTTTATCTTTGGAAATAATAATGAGTCGAGTAATTTCAAACTTTTGTGATCGAATGAATCGAGCAGTTATATATACTAATTATTCGTCGATACGAAATAAAGGACTATAATGCGCAATACCTTTGACATATTATGAAATAAAGTATATCATATATTATTTATATTTTGGTATATTATTTGATGATTTTCAAACAACACGCAACACGTTTTGCCGAAATTAATGAAATATCTGTCTGATTGGAAAAATAATCGAATGAAATGGCAAGTAGGAGCTCGCGAGATAATATATTGAAGGTTAGTTCGTAGTTGGATGAAGCTCTCATATTACAGATGTTTGTACTAAGTCGGTGAGGTAGAATTAGATTTTATTCATCTACCCATCAGTAAAGAATTAATCAAAGAGTTGCGAGTAATCAACTACCGACGACAATATATGAAAATATTTTGATCTATTCGACAGCAGCTTTGAAATTCCTTCCTGATCCTCCCTCTCTCTTTTTATCTCCAGTAAATCATTTTTAGTCATTGTAAAATATATTCAATACATCAGTTGAGATGAGCAATAACACATCTTTCCTTGAAGAGGGCTATAGATAAATGATGATATGAATTCACAAATAATGGGGAATATATTATTTTAAATGATAATGAGATTATAACCAATCCGCTCTTACCACACTACCTACCTCTCCATTATACGGCCATTCGAAACGATTGAATGGGGGATTCATACCTGAGGACCAATAACATTTTAAGGTGCTTCTGGGTGTATGCCGCAAAATTCGGACAAAAGACACAAAAAGTCTTTCACACAAAATACGATGATTTTCAATCATCCTTGGTTTTTACTGACAATCAATCAAATAATTAGGAAACACATATCGTATATGGCATAGTACAGAACAGAAATTAATATATATTATATGTCCTTCGCACATGTTGTTGCTTCATTACTGGTATACATCGGAAACTTAATCCGGTAGTGATTATAATTGATACATTCAGCTATATAATAATCCAAGAGATATATAGAATATAACACCATCTGCATTGAAAAGTGGGATAACTTATAGATTTTTGAAATGTCCCATAGGTTTTCGAGTTCCATAATACCTCAGTTTCTGGTATACTTATATTTCTACTTTGTATAATCAGCTATCAGAATAATCTTAAAACTAGCACCATCTACACTGAATGGCGGAAATAATTATCGGTCTATCTTCGAAAATAATATACACTCTATCTATGATATATATCGGTACAAATTGTTGGATGAGGGTAATGGAAACATGAAGAAAAGAGAAGAAAGCTGCTCTTCACGGGACGTCAAACTTCCAAATCTGTTCATGTGATTAAAATAAACTAGAAATTTTATGCGGCATCTCGCGGTTGGGGGTCAGGTGTTTTTTAACAACAAGACGATTTCATTTGAAAATCATCAACTGATGGATGCGATTGAACCTGTAATATAGTAGCAGACAAACTAATGAACAGAGATTTTGCGTGTGCTACAACGTTGCTTGTATCACAACCTTTGTGATTTGTGGTCCTTTATTGATTCGAAAGAGATTCTAATACCTATCCGACAACAATAATATACTTAACATCTCCCGTTAAAATAAAAATAACAACATAATTACAAAGTACTTTAATAGATAATGCCGATTTACCTCAATAAAGTTACGATACATTTCATTTCTTTGGTATTTTCAATACTCGTAGGTGACGATGTTATTGCTCTCATCCTATCGATTAATTCATTTACATCAGTCCAATTTTCCCACTCGTACACCAAGTTTTCTGGAAGTTTATCCGCATTATTCGTACTAATTCGTTTTGATGGAAATCCTCTTCCGGTATCAATCTGCCCTGGCCCCTTTCTGTTACGGTTTGGTGGAAATAATAACGAAATAACGAATCTATACTTCCAAGATGAATTGGCGTTTGTAGAATTCCTCTGGTCATATTTCTTTTTATGCGCACTACGCATAATTAATATTTTCTTGTATTCTCTCAAGTCTTCTTCGGTGTATTCCGCAGGTTCTTTCTTGGGCAAAAGTTGCTTCAAACCTTCTGTCAGATGAATTTTCTCATCATGGATTATTAATTCATCCTCTTCAATATTCACTGATGTATTGCCAATATTCAATGAGACATCCTATGGGGATATGATGCAATTCATGCTCAGTGAATTCCGTCAGACCATTTCTAGGAGTTTCCAGGAATTTTACGAAAACAGTTGTTTCTGACTTCATTGTAGATGATTCAGGGTTTATTTAACTTTGCAGACTGAATGAAATTCAGCAAACACATTATATTCATAGTTTTTTATTCAAATCTGATATTATTTGGGATTTACTATAATACAAGTATTCCAACAGTACATTACTCAACAAACTATTGGAAGCTTCACAAAATCCAAATATTATTTCTTCTATACTCAAAACAGTTTGGTTAGTTTTAATCCAATGAGCTGCAGTATTCAAAAGATTATGATAGAAATCACAAAAGTTCAATTCGTTGATCATGGTTATTCTATGTGATACCAGACACATCTCGGCACTCAAAATATCTGCAACATCCCCCTCCATCAAGTCAAATTTAACGTGATATTTGACAATTGTAAGCATCTCGACTTCATCCCAGATGGCCCTTGTAACGGTGGTGTAATCTCCGAATGCACTGTTCACAGGGTCATATTCATCCACGTAGCCAGGTAGAGGTTCTTGAAATTTGGTAGTTGACGTCTGACATCTGAACACTAGCGTCGTACGTGAGGAGGCGTTAGACTCGGAGGTTAGGTGAGGCCTCGAGACGCTAGATTCAGAGGTTAGGTTAGGTTAGGTTAGGCCTCGAGACTCTAGATTCAGAGGTTAGGTTAGGTTAGGTCTCGAGACGTTAGTTTGTTAGGTTAGGTTAGGTCTCCGACCTAACCTAACCTCTAACTAACCTAACCTAAGCGTCTCGAGGCCTCACCTAACCTCCGAGTCTAACGCCTCCTCACGTACGACGCTAGTGTTCAGATGTCAGACGTCAACTACCAAATTTCAAGAACCTCTACCTGGCTACGTGGATGAATATGACCCTGTGAACAGTGCATTCGGAGATTACACCACCGTTACAAGGGCCGTCTGGGATGGAGTCGAGATGCTTACAATTGTCAAATATCACGTTAAATTTGACTTGATGGAGGGGGATGTTGCAGATATTTTGAGTGCCGAGATGTGTCTGGTATCACATAGAATAACCATGATCAACGAATTGAACTTTTGTGATTTCTATCATAATCTTTTGAATACTGCAGCTCATTGGATTAAAACTAACCAAACTGTTTTGAGTATAGAAGAAATAATATTTGGATTTTGTGAAGCTTCCAATAGTTTGTTGAGTAATGTACTGTTGGAATACTTGTATTATAGTAAATCCCAAATAATATCAGATTTGAATAAAAAACTATGAATATAATGTGTTTGCTGAATTTCATTCAGTCTGCAAAGTTAAATAAACCCTGAATCATCTACAATGAAGTCAGAAACAACTGTTTTCGTAAAATTCCTGAAAACTCCTAGAAATGGTCTGACGGAATTCACTGAGCATGAATTGCATCATATCCCCATAGGATGTCTCATTGAATATTGGCAATACATCAGTGAATATTGAAGAGGATGAATTAATAATCCATGATGAGAAAATTCATCTGACAGAAGGTTTGAAGCAACTTTTGCCCAAGAAAGAACCTGCGGAATACACCGAAGAAGACTTGAGAGAATACAAGAAAATATTAATTATGCGTAGTGCGCATAAAAAGAAATATGACCAGAGGAATTCTACAAACGCCAATTCATCTTGGAAGTATAGATTCGTTATTTCGTTATTATTTCCACCAAACCGTAACAGAAAGGGGCCAGGGCAGATTGATACCGGAAGAGGATTTCCATCAAAACGAATTAGTACGAATAATGCGGATAAACTTCCAGAAAACTTGGTGTACGAGTGGGAAAATTGGACTGATGTAAATGAATTAATCGATAGGATGAGAGCAATAACATCGTCACCTACGAGTATTGAAAATACCAAAGAAATGAAATGTATCGTAACTTTATTGAGGTATATCGGCATTATCTATTAAAGTACTTTGTAATTATGTTGTTATTTTTATTTTAACGGGAGATGTTAAGTATATTATTGTTGTCGGATAGGTATTAGAATCTCTTTCGAATCAATAAAGGACCACAAATCACAAAGGTTGTGATACAAGCAACGTTGTAGCACACGCAAAATCTCTGTTCATTAGTTTGTCTGCTACTATATTACAGGTTCAATCGCATCCATCAGTTGATGATTTTCAAATGAAATCGTCTTGTTGTTAAAAAACACCTGACCCCCAACCGCGAGATGCCGCATAAAATTTCTAGTTTATTTTAATCACATGAACAGATTTGGAAGTTTGACGTCCCGTGAAGAGCAGCTTTCTTCTCTTTTCTTCATGTTTCCATTACCCTCATCCAACAATTTGTACCGATATATATCATAGATAGAGTGTATATTATTTTCGAAGATAGACCGATAATTATTTCCGCCATTCAGTGTAGATGGTGCTAGTTTTAAGATTATTCTGATAGCTGATTATACAAAGTAGAAATATAAGTATACCAGAAACTGAGGTATTATGGAACTCGAAAACCTATGGGACATTTCAAAAATCTATAAGTTATCCCACTTTTCAATGCAGATGGTGTTATATTCTATATATCTCTTGGATTATTATATAGCTGAATGTATCAATTATAATCACTACCGGATTAAGTTTCCGATGTATACCAGTAATGAAGCAACAACATGTGCGAAGGACATATAATATATATTAATTTCTGTTCTGTACTATGCCATATACGATATGTGTTTCCTAATTATTTGATTGATTGTCAGTAAAAACCAAGGATGATTGAAAATCATCGTATTTTGTGTGAAAGACTTTTTGTGTCTTTTGTCCGAATTTTGCGGCATACACCCAGAAGCACCTTAAAATGTTATTGGTCCTCAGGTATGAATCCCCCATTCAATCGTTTCGAATGGCCGTATAATGGAGAGGTAGGTAGTGTGGTAAGAGCGGATTGGTTATAATCTCATTATCATTTAAAATAATATATTCCCCATTATTTGTGAATTCATATCATCATTTATCTATAGCCCTCTTCAAGGAAAGATGTGTTATTGCTCATCTCAACTGATGTATTGAATATATTTTACAATGACTAAAAATGATTTACTGGAGATAAAAAGAGAGAGGGAGGATCAGGAAGGAATTTCAAAGCTGCTGTCGAATAGATCAAAATATTTTCATATATTGTCGTCGGTAGTTGATTACTCGCAACTCTTTGATTAATTCTTTACTGATGGGTAGATGAATAAAATCTAATTCTACCTCACCGACTTAGTACAAACATCTGTAATATGAGAGCTTCATCCAACTACGAACTAACCTTCAATATATTATCTCGCGAGCTCCTACTTGCCATTTCATTCGATTATTTTTCCAATCAGACAGATATTTCATTAATTTCGGCAAAACGTGTTGCGTGTTGTTTGAAAATCATCAAATAATATACCAAAATATAAATAATATATGATATACTTTATTTCATAATATGTCAAAGGTATTGCGCATTATAGTCCTTTATTTCGTATCGACGAATAATTAGTATATATAACTGCTCGATTCATTCGATCACAAAAGTTTGAAATTACTCGACTCATTATTATTTCCAAAGATAAACCGATACCGATAATTATTTTCACATTTCAGTGTAGATGGCGCTATAATTATTAGATTGCTCTGATAGATGATTATGAAAACTGGAAATGGTACCCGATTTATTACCTATTTAGCGTAAGTATATACCAGAAATGGGGCTCGAAAACCTATGGGGCATTTTAGAAATTCAATCAGTTATTTCACTTCTCAATGAAGATTGCGTTATATAGATAGCTTTCAGATTATTATATAGCTGAATGTATCAATTATAATCGCTACCGAATTGAGTTTTATTCGATGTATACCAGTAATGAAACAACGACATGTGCAAAGGACATATAATATATATCAATCTTTGTTTTGTTCTATGCAGTACGGTACTAATTATTTGATTAATTATCAGTAAAAACCTAGGGAGATTACAAAATACCGTATCTTGGGGAAATTCAGAAGAAGATTCGAATGAAATAAAATTCTATATATTTATACATTGCTTTATTTTTTCATTTACACGCTCCATAGTAGAATAAATTGTGATGGAATAGTTCACAATATATTAGATAATTATGATTTAATTAGATTCAAAACCTTCGTCTCTTTCTTGCGAGTCTGCATCCTCATCTACTTCTTCTTCATCCGAATCCCGATCAAGTTTGTACTTTTCGATGATGCTAGCGGGTAGAAATCTATGAATTTCGTATAAAAATTCCTGCAATTCCTCTTCTTCCATCATTTGCCGGCAGAATTCATCTAAACTGAGGCTACCATAATCATATCGGCGACATAGTTCAACCCCAATGTTATATTTTTCAGATAAATTGTAGAGACGTTGAACTTCAACTTCGTCGAAACACACATTCAAATCGTAGTTGGTTGCGTGTAAAGCATCCATCCCCATGTCGCATAGTTGACAGCCCAATCTTCTTATTGCAGAGTCGATATCTTCAGCCTTATCCCATCCCATACTCGAATACTGCATCCACATGGTGATCTTCTATTTGAATAGCAGTAGGATTCCTGTAAATCAATAAGTGATATTAGCATAAAACATTAAATTCAATCTTTCTTATCGTATACTCACAATGAGGATGATTTAAACAGCTTTGTAGCAATGCGTGCGGCGTATAAGTTACAATTTGTTATAAATATTTTCCTCTCGACAACCCTTCCACTAATAAACTGATTCGAAAAAAAAACAACAACTTATCAATACTACTATTTATATATATACATGTTGGAAATAAAAGAAACTAATCTAAACTTGTTCGAACCTGATCAGAGCTGACGATTTCGCTCCTACAAATGCTGGCTTATTTTGACCCTTGTATGTGAGGGTATAACCACCATTGGAGGAATCTATAGCTTTTACATCATCATCTTTCAAATGGTCTGCAACCCGTTTCGGAAGCCAACATTTGAGGAGACCATCTTCATCGGCGCCACATAATAGCACACATACCCCTCTTCCAAATCTTGTAGCGCAAAATGTCATGCTCTTAATCACGTAACGTTTATCCAAAATCAGATCTGAGATTGGTAACTGCCTGATGATTGGCAGATCGTTGTTGATGATTTCATTAATAGCATTCAAATCGATGGACGACATATTATTTTTTTCATCTATATTTATCAGATAGCGAAAGGGTGACGATGAAAGAAAATAAATATAAAAAATATCACAACTTACACCACAAAGCAGATTGTCGATGCTGATTCACTTTCACTAAGTCTTAGCCCTTCCACGATTCACGGAATAACTTCTAAGATGGAAGTTCTATAATACTGCTGATGGTTGGGAGCTGAATAGTGATCATTCCAACGAATGCTGGGCCTATTTATAGCTCGAGATGTGGGTAGGGATGAGCTCTTGGACGCAGCTGCCTCTGATTTACGCAGAATTTAACATAAAAAACACATCAGTACCTACTTCTATTGAAAAAGGAGCATTAAACTTCCAAATGAATAGGTCTGTTGTCATCTGGTTAAAATAAATTAGGAATTTTATGGGGTACCTTGCGGTTGGAGGTCTAACGATTCGCCCCATCTACTGGTACATAAACCTTTCAAAAATTAGATGAAATATGAATTTATGAGGCATCCCGCGGTGGCGTTTTTTTATTACCTGGACCATCTGCGATCAAACCCCTCGACTATTAATTATTATTGTGGGAATAGTTCTGAACAAAGATTTTATCATAAGGTGATATTTTTTCGGGAGGAGGCCCTCATTTCGACTGTCTTCTAGGCATTAGATGTCGTAGTTTATCGTCCATTGTTGTGTCACAATACCTCATAAGTTTGGATTTTAATAGATGTAATAAATTTTATTTTGAACGCCGCGTGAGAACGTGGGATTGAAAATTTCGGGACTATGCAGTCTTTGGCTCGAAGGATATACCTCCGGTCGTTCATCCTGCTCAGATCCTCGGCTCCTGCACCTCCGCCGCCACCGCCGCCTCCGCCACCGCCACCGCCTGCGCCTCCTGCGCCTCCTGCGCCTCCTGCGCCTCCTGCACCTCCTGCGCCTCCTGCGCCTCCTGCGCCTGCGCCGCCTGCGCCTGCGCCTCCGTCTTCGCGAACATATATACCCTACTATCGGCTAGCGGCTGTATCTTGAGAACCATTCCACCTATAGATTTCGGAAAAAAATAATCTCGACAAAAAAGGCCTCAAAAAATTCATGTAAATGTTTTCCACTCTCAAATACCACCGCTAGATGGCGTAATTTATAATATGAAAGCATACCCAACAATTTTTCCAAAAGTTCATATCTTTTTTTCCTGCAGTTTTTGCTAACCCGTCACTTTTTCTACGTCTCCGCACTTTTTACGAAATTTTCCAATACTAATAATACCCGGCAGGTAGATTATGTTTTGTCGTGCCTGTTGAATCTAGTTATTTCGCTTTCGCCTGAGTTGAATTGGTGCGAGTGTCACATTATCCTGGGTACAGTTATCGAAAGCAAAAATCACAATCCTCCGATTAGAAACCTTTTGTATCACTCTAGATTCTTCGATATTGTTTGGCCCACTTTCTGTTGAAGAGATGAAACAAAATTATGAATTAGCAAGTTCAAGTTCCTAGCATCAGAGGGATCGAATTTAGAAATCGCACAAGAATAAGGCCTACTTCAAATTTGAAATAAACTAATCATTCGAAATCAATGCAATCTCCGTGTTCAGTAAATGAGTCTTGAACTTGAGCTGTGTGCACATTTTTATACTAGAAATAACCTATAGTCCAATTAATGAATGATCAAAAGGAAGTTGTAGAGGGAAATTGAAGAAACATGATTTTTGACTATGAGACTTTGTTCGGACCAGTAAGACGGTGAACATACTAACAGTCTCCACCCCTAGGAGGTGAAAAGAAGTTGTAGAGCATTAAATTTCCTTCAGGAATATAAAATTATCGTTCCGTCTATCCATTCAACCTTCTGTTCGATTCAGTCGCTTATATGTGAAACGGAAGAACAGTAGGTACCTGGTGAGTATAATTATATATACAAAATCACGATATAATCGAAAACAACCCAGATACAATGATTTTTTGATTCAGTCGCTCGTGTAACGGAAGTACAGTTACCTGGTGAGTATTACTATATATACAACATCACGATACAATAGAAGACGACCCAGATATATTACTGCATCTCTTAGGGCAGGAAGGTCCTGGCTTATCATGCCGAAATTGGTATACTGGAATGAGTTCTATTTTATTTCCACACGCTTTCACTGGTTGTGATACCACTCCAGCAGCCTTCCGTTAGAGGAAGCTGGGATTTATCAAAATATTCTTGAAGACTCCAGAAGTCCAGGGGGCTGCTGTCGTTTTCTCATTTGGAGATGATATAGAAGGAGCTGAGAAAAAGTGTATTTCGAGCCAGTACGGATAGCCTCACCCAAAGAGAAATCTCTGAATATTCAACGTTACCATAATCATTCATCGAATCGGTACAACGTACATATCATGCCTCCCATACCAACTGTATGAGGGGGTTGGACTGATCTGCCTCCTCAGATGCATGGGTGGAAGCTATAACCACCAAAAATGTTTCTACCCTGGTGCACAATGAGCAGCAGGCTGCAACCGGATGAAATATTGAACATGATTTTTTTGTCGGTGCACAATAGACTGTGCCACCACCAAATGCGGATGCAGAAAGGAATCCCAAAAGAATGAGGCGCCCCTCTTGGACGAATAGGATGAAGAAAACAACATCGATGATGTTAGGATGTAGAAAACGACATCGATGATGTTTCAGTCATCGTCGAGGATGTATACCCTCTGACCGCGGATGAGAAAGAAGCCTATCCAAGGAACAAACAAGCATGATGAGCCAGGACTTTTTATTTATTATTTCAAAGGTCATAGAAAAATAAATCAACATCGAGCTCATGAAATATCTGGAACACTCAGGAATTGTCAACGATAGGCAATATGGCTTTCGTGATCAGAGATCAACTGGTGACCTGCTCTCTTACGTCTCACATTTATGGCAGCTATCGTATAGCTGGAGAAACTTCAGCCGTGGCATTAGATATTTCCAAGGCATTTGATCGAGTTTGGCACCAGGGACTCCTCGCCAAGCTTCCATCTTATGGTTTGCCCCCCCCCCAGCTGTGCTTGCTAGTTTTCTCTCAAACAGGTCTCTCCATGTAGTGGACTATGGAGTTTCATCTGATAGTCTACTTAAAATGCTGGTGTTCCGCAGGGATCAATTTTAGTACCAACACTATTTCTACTCCACACTACTTCTATACACAGCTTCGCGGATGATAGTACTCTTCATACCGCTTTCTCTTCCAGGGCTCCTATATCGGCCCGTCAAACCTGAAATGAACGAGGGAAAAATGTTAACAAAATAAATATGGATTTAGCAACAATTCTCGAGTGGCAATCTAATAATCTGGTAGAATTCAATGCAAACAAAACACAAGTATATGTCTTTTCTCCAAAAAAGCCGATCTCTTTGTGCCCAACATAATTCAGTCAGGAGTAACCATACCATTGAAGTCGACCATTTCGATGCTTGGCGTCAATATCAGCAATAATCTTTCTTGGGAAAATCACGTGAGGTCCATTGCCAAAAGTGAATCCCAGAAACTTGGTTTTCTGTTTCGAGCCAAGAGCTATTTCACTCCCAGTCAGCTGCTTATGAACTATAAGGCACGGATCCGACCTGTCCTGGAATACTGTTCCCATATTTGGAGTGCGGCACCTGAACATATCCTGAAACTATTGTATTCTGTCCAAAAAAGGGCAATTCGTCTCGTCGGTGATGCCTCGCTTACAAACTCGCTCACTTCAGCATTAGCAGTCTCTTCGAGATTAACCCGTCAAGTTAAGTCTTCGCACTCCTTCGTGGTCACTTTAGAGACCTGCAGAACTACCCTTTCCAAAGACTCGTTCATCCAACGAACATCGAGACTTTGGAACTCATTGCCTAGGGAGGTGTTCCCCGAGGAATACGATCTCTATAAATTAAAGAAGAACACCAACTCCTACGTTCTCTCCCTTGGTTCTCACGATGTTCTCTGAACATTACAGGATATCCCTTTTCGTAAGAACCAGAACATAAACAAAGTATATAGATCAAGAGCAGTTGAATATCTAAAAAGACGACTGTAACAGTTTTTGGCAAAATCTCTGAATTCACACATGAAGTTAATATTGCTTTTGATCTTGAACTGAGACTCTTCGTTTTCCTGGGGTTTTTGGTGTAGGTTCAACAGGTTCAGAGAAACCACCAGCTGGCAATGTGGATGTTTATTCAATTCGTTGAATACAACAGACAGCAGGTCACACAGGGTTACCATACATACAACTAAAATAGATACAACGATTATTTGGAGCAATTTACCTAACAAAGTTTACCGGCAGAAGGCCGCTACCCTAACCCCAAAATCGGGGACTAGATCGTAATCTCGTGATACCTATATAAATTATCAGTCCTCACCTACCTAAAATAGATACAGGCACCGGCGTTGTCCAACGAGGGAAACTGCCATAGAACCAACGGCACTTATTTTAGCAATAATGGAAAACAGAGGATTTGCCAAGACGTTCACTCTCACGTTTCAAAGAACTACTACTCAGTAACTCAGTACTCAGGCATGAGGCCGGTGCTTCGCCGTTCGCATGCCCGTAGTGCGAACACGATATTTATGAATAGATGGAATCTACTAGGTAGGCAACCATCAATTTTACCTCATGTCATCCTGGTGACCTACGTTCTCATATCCTCTGACTAATAGGCTTAAAATCATGCCACGTTGCCAAAACACAAGGGTGGTCTGCGTCCGCGATAGCGCGAAAACCGACGTTTCGCTACAATCTGTTGATTGAAGATAGAATTCCACATAATCTCAAATGAAATTCAATGCTCTACAACTTTTTCCCCTAACTTTTTCATAGGACGAAGGGCCGAAGAGTCAGCAAGATAATTAATACAAAACACGCGAGGCATAATCATTTTTTTAATTAATCAATTTCGATCGCAAATATTCCGAAAACTATGCATGGAAATTGAAAATGAAAGAGATCAAACTTGTAGCATATTTTGTCACCTGCTTGGTCCAAACAAAGTACCAAAGTCAAAAATTGTGTTCCTTCCAATTCCCCCTACAACCTATTCGTTGATTGGACTACTAGGCACATCAATTCGTATTTTTAGGGAGAATATAATTCACTTCATGGAGGAAAACTGAGCGTGGAAAATTTACGATTGCATTTGGAATGCACAAGAGGGAAACAAGTAACGGAAAAATTATTCGATCAAATAAGTTGGTTGATTATTCATTCTTTGAAAGCTATTGCACCCGTTATTGCAACCGATCGCCATTGTTTCGAATGTTATGGATACGATATAATCATCGACAATAAGCTGAAACCATGGCTTATAGAGGTGAGTGGAAAAAAACTCAATATCCCCTGATGGTGAAACCTTAAAAATATTGATACAAATCACGAAATGTATAAGTTGTATTTCTACTCGAAATCATATCAAAGCAATGAATTGTTTCTTCTGAGTTTACATTCTTTGGTCGGATTAAAATTACCCAGCCGTCAAGGGTATTCATATAAGATATTGATTCGTTCTTGATATTACCTGTAACGAACATAAAGTTTAAAAATTAACATGTTTCAGAAAATTTCTAGTTATATTTTGAAAAAAAAAACATCAAATATGTGAGTAATCGAAAACACTCTATTTATTATTGAATTTTTTGAAGCAATTGAGATATCTGAATACATAGTTTTCAGTGTAGAAAGGCAAATCAAATCAGCAACAACAAATAATTCAACTATTATTTTGGGTTTCGATCAGGAATTCCTTATCCAATTTTATGCGACTTCTAAAAGCATTCATAAGTTTTATGTATGACACAAAATTACGAAAAGAATTCATGAGTTCGATAAGCGAACAAGTAGGCATGGAAAGTGAAAATATTGATTAATTTTTCTTTACTTTTGACTGCACGATAAAAATAAGAATTTTCATGGAAGTATTTCTAAAATTGAAAAATACTCTATACAGAGTGGCCACTTTTTTAATGGGATTGTATTGGTAACTTTTAAACCATAAGAGTTAGAAGGTCGGTCAAATGGAGAAAAAGTTGCATTCATAGAAGCATTGTCAAGCAGTTCAAACAAATCGAGATTATCAGGGCCGGTTATTGAGATATCATAAGAAAAGTAAATTCTGTCATTTGGATTTTTCTTTTTTTCCCACTTCCCCACTTTCCCTTATCCAAATTATCAAAATCACCTGAAAATCAACTTTGAATTACATTTTATGATATGTCGATGAATTCAGCGTTTAAAGTTATTTAGAAAAGTGTCATAAAATATGCAGGTCCGTATTGAAAAAAATGAGGTTGAGGGTGGCCCAGAGCGTACGAAACGTTGGACACAAAATCTGATTATGTCAAAATGAGGATAATTTACTGTCGAATAAAAAACTCCTGTGACATTTTTTGATAATATTCGAAATAAAGTGGGAAAAAAAGAAAAATCAAAATGACAGAATTTACTTTTCTTATGATATCTCAATAACCGGCCCTGATAATCTCGATTTGTTTGAACTGCTTGACAATGCTTCTATGAATGCAACTTTTTCTCCATTTGACCGACTTTCTAACTCTTATGGTTTAAAAGTTACCAATACAATCCCATTAAAAAAGTGGCCACTCTGTATAATTCAGAAATTCTTCAATAAAATAGAATTTGTCAAAATTTATGATTCTTGATAATATTCACATTCCAATTTCACTCTACTTCCATTTTTTTTTATTGAAAATCTGGCATCGATGCTTGCTGAACACTTCATTATCAAGCTCAAGACCGGTCGAACTACTTTCTATCAAAATTATATTATTTTTAACGAATGACGAAATTGTGGAACTCCCTTCCTCGAAAGGTCGATCGATAATAGCAATCTATTTTATTTTATTTAATAATTTTCAGGTCAATGCATCTCCCTCATTGACATCGACGACTGCGAATGACAGAATACTAAAACATAAATTACTCGACAACCTTTTCAACATTGTTGTTCCACCTTCAGGAATGCCCGAGTGAGTTAATGTTAAATACGATCATGAGTAGTGCAGCTTTCTTCGTACCAGCTCAATTTGGAATGAGACTAACATCACCGCAATGGATCCATCTCGATAGACGAAAAATTTCGAAAAAACGTTGAAGAATCGTCAAAAAAAAAACGTCACACATGTGACAAAAAACGTTGAAAATGTCAAGAACGCGAGAGGAGCGTGACACATGATGTATATCCGCAAAAGATTTGTACAGGGTTGGCCTAGTTTCAAGTCTAGCTGGTACGAACATACCTCGATTCAAATGTTAAAAACTAACACTTATGATAATATTTTATGAGGCTTTCTGTTCACATCAGAAGCGTAATTTAGCTCTATTTACATACTCAGGCGGAAACTGAGCTGTCAAAGTGACATGAATTAGACTGTTAACAGCACTAATAATAACACAAACATTAGCTCATTAGATATTAGGTCAAATAATACTAGTGAGGTACTAAGCTTCACATCGATAGTATAGATGAAATTGCTAAAAGTATTACGAGAGCTGACGGTTTTTTTTTGAAAGAAAATTCGATATCGATATCATTGATCCTTTTCACACCATTACTATTAATAAATTATAAAAATTGGTAAATAGTTTGAAAAACGAAGCTACCGGTGATGAAGTACTCACAGTGTCGTTATCCCAGGCGGCACACTGACGTCATTTGGACGACACTTTTTGGTCATCTGTGACGTACTGCGACGTTGGAGATGACGTGACTGTAACGTTGAAATGACTGGTGAATGTCACAAACCAAGACGTCCTGTGTAACGTCTTTGCGACGTCATTTGTATCGTCGTTATGACGTCACCTTTTTCGTTTTTGTGAGTTCGATTTGACGACTTTCTTTGGTTGTTCTGTGACTTTAAAGATTACGTGACTCTAACATTGAAATGACGGGTACATGTCAGCCTGAAGACGTCATTTTTTCGTCTTCGTAGCGTTCTTTTATCGCTTCATTTTTGCGATATCATTCAAACTATGTAATGCAATGAATCATTATTTCAAACTTTATATTTCAAAATACGATGAACCATGAAAAACCCTTCAATTTATAAAACTGCTTACTATTGTTATGTTTTTAGAATATTTTATTACCACGCCACTGGCCTGTCAGTAGATTGTTGTCAGCTGTCATGTCAAAAGGTGGTGATTCGTTTTGGTACTTCTTTTGTTCATATATAATATTAAATACAAGCTAATTAAATTTAATTTTAATCCAAACTTGATACATATTAACTATTAGTTCTGACATGACTTCATAGTTTATACCTTACGACATAGCTTTTGAAAGAACGAATACCCGATGGCCACTGATAGAAATATAATAAATGGAACATCACACTCTCACTCATTTCACGTACACACATCACAATCATCACATAAATTACTAGGTTATCACTTGATTGAAAAACATCAAAATATCAACTAGCTAAGAGTGAAGACAATAAGACGCCATTGAAATGACATTGAAATTTGACATCAAGCATTCGATAAATATAAAACCTAACCACACCTACCTATCTTTTTCAGTAGCCATTATTTTTATGTGCTCATCTTACCTCACTATTGTTCCTGACAAATAACAAGAATGATGTTTTTCTAAGTCTTCAGAGATAGGCTTATTTTATGCAAACGAACTGGATTAATGTACCCAAAACGAGGTTCTCTATTTTCAATGTGTATAGATGTTGTATTTGAGTCCTCCGAAATACATCAAGATCACGTCTCCCTGATGAGAGCACTGATACGTTCAACATATGACGTTATGGTAACGTCGGCTTGTGCTCTTAAATTATGGTAACCTTCAAAATACGCAATAATGACGTCTCCCTGATGACGACAAAGAGACGTTGGCAATATATGATGTTATAGCAACGTCAGCTATTCGTTAGGTGATGTCACTGACCAAAAATTACTTAATAATGCCATCGCAGTGTGCTGCCTGGGACTGGTCAACAAGAGCTATTTCTCAACGATATGACCACAGAACGTATATTGATAGCGGAACACAGATAAATGGATATAGAATCAAAACAATTAGGCCCGGTTTCACCAATGAATTAATCTCGGTTTTAAAGATAACTGACAATTTTAATTGCGATTATGCCTTCCACGTGTTTCACCACACCACTAACTACGATTAAATCCGATAATCGAGATTATTTATTAACTGGCCATTTTTGACGGGTTATCGGAATTTAATCTCAAGTTACTCGAAACAGTGAGGTTAGGTTGATGTTGAATGTTGTTATTGGATTATTGAAGAATAACTGACCAATTTGCAACGATTGTATGATCAAAGAATAGAGGTTGTATGATCTTGCTTTCGAAGACGAGAGTAGTGATAGTGATGAAGATGAATTTGTTGTGCATCGCCCCTGTTGGCTACGTCATTCGACACCATGGAATATACTGATTCAAGTGTGGGAATCAGACTTTCCAAAACGAGCAGTGATTTCTGTTTTGGAATCTATCGAAGATCAATTGAAATACCTGCATATATCCACTTATATTCTCAACAATATTGAATCTAGCCTGCACTAGATCCAGCAAATATGCCTTCTCGGCAATGCTCAAATTAGTACCTATATCTCTTTATTATTTTCCTTCTCTCCCCGGATACCTACTTTCTTGTCAGTCATCCTGTCCTCATCAGAATTCTCTGTCTGATGTTCAAATATCAAACGATGATAATGGAAAAAATCATCGCAAACAAACAAAAGAAAATTAAAATTGAGGTTATATGATGACGTTCAGATGACGAGTATGCTTGTTCATGACATATTACACTGTTGCCTTATCAATTTTTAGAGAGAATCGCGTTTAGTTAACTGAACTTGGTTGTGTGGTGAAAACCTACTGGAGAAACGTCTACGAACATAATCGAGATTAAATCCACGGTTTAACTTTAACTTCGATTACAAAAACCGAGATTATGTCGCGCTTGGTGAAACCGGGCCTTAATATCAGATTTAGAAGAGAATTGATTTACAATTCGACAAGCGAATTTGTATGAAATATGCTAAGTTCGATTTAATTTAACACAAGAGAATTATTGAAATGAAATATTGTTAGTACAAAAAGTGACAAAAATTAGGAATCTGATAACGATGTGCTTCGCTTCAAGTTTCGAGTGAAAAAGATCCCATAGGCTACGATTATTTTGTTGTTATATGGGTTACGTGAGGGATAGAAAATACTACAACCCTTCTACAAGAGAAAGAGGGTTAATCCAGCGATCAAATATTTGCACCCTCAAAAAACTATCTTTGTTTATGTAATTTGCACTTGAGGTTCACCAGACTATTCAAGGGTGCTTATCTGAAAAAGAGCCTGACAAACCGGCGCCGTTTGTCTCTATCAAAATCTGAATTTCTTACTGTATATAGTATATGGATATTACATTCAATTATTGAACTTATAGAAAAACAAACAAATTGAACTGATCCGGCAGGCTGATTATGGGATACCCTGTAAGGTGTATCATAATTATCAGTAGTAATATCATAAAAGTAATATTCAGGTTATACATCGATAACTTGTTGCATAATCTCAATGACAGTCAGTTTAACAGTCGAATAATAGGCCGATCGCGAAGCGGGAGGTTCGTAATTGTATGCAGAAAGTTTGAGATGCATAACCTTACCTTTCATATTTTGAAGTACGAATAGTATTCGATGCGATTATTCGTTGAGTACAGTCGTTCGAATACACTCGTCTATCACTTCTTTCATCTTTCATTCTTTCTTTTTTTTGACAATGATAAGATAAACGTCAAAATTTTACGGCGCGCTTTGTTTGTATATGATATGAAATTAAATATGGAAATTCGAATATTTTTGTATTTCTAATATGGTGGATTTACTCGATGTATATCAACTTATATTCGAAATAATAGCTTACAACTCAATTGGAAGTTTCGATTGGTCGAGAGTTACAAAAATATCAGTAACTTCTTCAGAATATTCGGGTTATACATAGATAACTTGTTGCATAATTTCAAAGGTCAGTTGAACAGTTGAAATAAACCGACCGCGAAGTGGCTATATATATAGTGGTACAGGGTCATCACGTATATTTTGAACCCCTCTTAACTTTTCTATCGTTTGTTCAATTGTTTTTTTTTCAAGATGATCTTATGTAACTTTTTTTGTAGATTTTATATATATTAACAAAAAAACAGATGAAGATCTAAAAAAATGTTATCTCTGATAGATTTTGAGATATTTGACGTTGAAATTAAGATCTTATCCGGATATCTCAGCTAATCAGGATATAAGTAGATGGTTAGGGTAGCTATGGAAATAACTGAAATATCTGTTGTCAAATTCATGCTTGCTATATATAATATGTCAGTTATTTGTGAGGTTATTCGTCATAATGGATTTTAATGACAGGAAAAAATATGATATACTATCAGTATGTTTGGAAAATAATAAAAATGTCAAAACCGCACAACGGGAATATGGAGAACAATATTTGGAAATTCGACAGATAATCCAAATGAATTTCAACGTCAAATATCTGGGAATCTATGACGTATTATAGTATTCATCAATTTGAAAATATATATTTCAATTATTTCTATAGCTACCCTGACCATCTATGTCCTAGTTAGCTGAAAGAATCCGGAGAAATCGAAATCTATTCAAGATAACATCATATATGTAAATATATTCGAAATCATAAAAATATACACTTCTTCAAACAGTATCTGAATATATGTGGTAGTGTTCCATTTGAAAAGAATATATTTCATCAAAATCTATTTCGTAAAGAAAATCTTCACCAGATTACCATGATTATCAAAGAATTCAAATGGCAACCTAGTTTATAGGTGCATCCACTATAAAACGAAACAGACTGAAAATAAATGTCATAAAACCATTGACTACAATGGCATAACTAGAGTATGTTCTCCCAATTTTTCAGAGGAGACACCTAGAAATTTCATAAAATTTCATAAAATGGCCATCTTCTAATGCTTCTCTTTACAAAATTGATTTCGAAGAAATGATCACCTCTAACGATTCTTTTCAGATTTTCGACAACTGAGTAGGTAATTTTAAAAACTCTTTCAAATTCTAACCCCAACAATTTTCAACCAAAATTTTATATCATAATTCACTCTTTAGAAATCTGTTCTGATGGCAATGTTGCGGAAAAGATTTGACTTTAAGGATTAACGGCTTGTATACTATAACCTAACATAACTATATATGTATACGTGCAACCTTTCCCTGGATATATTTATCATCACTGGGGTGCTATTTTCAAACTTGATCGAATATTTTCGTCTGCGAGTTCTCCGACTTATCATATACATCACTACGCATACGGACATTTCTTCCGCATGGAATTGACCATGCGATGTATTTCAACCGAAATAAATCGCATTCGAAGAGTAACCATCGATTACAAAATAGATACACTATGATTTCACTCGAAAATTTGACATTTTCGTATGCGAAACTCATTCGCATGTGTTTGAAAATAGCACCCCTGATCTTATGTTTCAGCGTTCGATGGAATAAGATTCCTACTTCAGAAGCTTTGGGTGACTTCGAATTACTCATCGACGAAGATCTATTGAATATTCAAGAAAACTCAGATAATCCAAATGGAATTAGAGGAATATACAAATGGAAATAGAATCGAACTTTTACATGATCATTGGTGTCATTTATAAAATTATTCATATTTTTCAATCATCATCGTTTTTATTAATATAACAAATAGTACTATTGATACTACGACATCGCTTTGTAAAGTATGAAGAAAGATTTCCATGTATACAATACATATACTTTTCTGGTACAATTGGAAATATGGCAATAAAGCGTAAATATTATATAGTGTCTTAGAAATGAAATATAAAATCTGTAATATCAAATACATACTCCTTTAAGAGAAAATACTGATCGGTGAAAATGTCATTCACACGTATGAAGTTGCAACTCCCAAGGTAACATCGTGATGACATAATTCATTATGCCATTTTATAGGCTGTCTATTCATCGGCGAGCACCTTCGATCATATAACAGACTAGATGAATAACGCTCAATCCTTACCAAATAAAGATCAATTCCCATCTGATGCATTCAGTTATCTGTTAGAAAGGCTTCAAGTGTGCTAACTCTTCAATAAGGGAATGTGATGTGTTATAAACAAATCGTTTATACAATAGAGGTACCATGAATATAATCGAAAAATTGTAGCTAAGTATGCCCTTCATTTGGGCAGATGGAATAATGAAACATTGGAAAATTAATATTTGAACAGTGGAATGAAAAGAAACAAAGATCAATTCAATTTACCTACTTATCGAATTGTTTCAACATTTTCCACATCAATTATAAAGGAAAATAAGTATTTGTCATCTCCACAATATTTATATTTAATAGTTGTGCACATAATAAAGTATATATTTATGGTACATCAGAATTTAATAGGTACTTAGGTATATGAACATAAGGATATATGTAACAAAATTTAATAATACGAAAAAAGTTGAAAAGGGGCCTGGGCCTCTGTCTGAGCCCTGGTAATCCTTGAAGTCTTGTGTATAGCTGCTCATAAATGTTCCTTGAGTGATAAAATATCAACTTAGTACCTATAATATCCTTCCATTTTTGTTCTTCAAACTTCTTCCAGTTATTGTTTTGTCAGTGGAACAGCTAAAATCAAAAAAGAATTGAAACTTTCTTATTATAAGGAGAACCTACCTGTCGTTTTGGAAACCTTACCTAATATTCTCTCATTTTATAATTTTTGAGAAAATCATATTTCTGTTCTGCTTTGCTTCATCCGATTCCTTCTGCAAGTAACAACCCATATTCTTTTTGTAACAACACTTTGAATAGTTCCAGTCATCTAGAATATTAAACTATATGAAATCCCATTGTTGTTTACATTATACTCCATCCTACTTGTTTACTATTTACCTGTCACAGAGCCAGAGAGGATCAAAAATCAAAATGACTTGAATAATATCCATACCATGATAGTGTAACAATACAAAATTAGCCCTCAAAGCATTCAAAATCATATAAAATATTGCACAAGTAAACAAAAACACTATGGTAGAATGCCATTTACAGCATTCTTGTGACGTAGCTGATGACTTATTTTCCCCTACCCTGCAGCAGTTACAACCGTCTCTCTATAAACCGTGGAGTGGAGATCAATCTCACCAATGTCGAAAAAAAAACGCTTAGCGCTGTTGGTCACTCCAAATCACTGTCACGTAAAATTCATAGTAAATTTGGCCTTCTAAAATGAACGTTTTGGGTAGTTCTGGGATTTTACTGTATAAACTTGGCAACTGCGTACTGCGTCCCCGATCAGTCGATCCGATCACATTCATTTCAAGGACGAAACGTTCCGCGGTACAGAACTAACCTCACTCTTACTCGTCAAAAACACATGTTCTAATGTTTTGTTTGTGAAATTCTTCAACAGTTTAGATCCCAGAGCCTTCAGTTTACTTCTGTATACCTACCTATTGAGTCTCTAGACAATTCAGGTAAGTGCTATACATGTAAGCAAGTTATGATTTGAAAGGTACCTAATGAATTTGAATAAACGATATATTTATCTACATATTCAATTTATATTATACTGACTGCCATATAGTTGATAACTCGGTTGATAATATGTAGGTTTCCTAATAGAGGTCATGATATGATTCGTGTAACGAGCTCAGTTGTGATGTAGATTTTTGATAACATTGTTTTATTTACATTATTTCTTGGTACCTACCTAGATAACATAATTATGCATTGATGAAAGACAGGTAAAAATAAAATATACACAATATAACAGTTACACTCGCAGTTACATAAAGAATAATAATCATACATTATCCACGTAATTTCCATTATAATTTCATCATAATGTAGGTATGGCTATTTTCAATTATAATATTTATTTGTCAACAGGTAGTTGATGAATGCTCCATGTGGAATAATTTCCGAGATAGTGTGTCTTATTGATTGACTCATGAAATGGATAATAATGTGATAAAATTATACATGCAAATATCACATATGTATTGATTATTTATGAATTGAATCAGTTGTTTTTCTTTCCCTTGAATATTGCCTGAATTATACTCATTCCAGTAATAGATTTTGCAACTGTAAAATGTTCATTTCCTAATGATATCTGGTTCATTGTGAGTACATTATGAATGGCCGATCCTCCTGTTTTTTTGCTGAACCCTGAAATTCCTTCAAGGATGTAAGCGTTGAATGGTTCAGTAGGGTTCGCAGTGGTTATGAAAAGGCATAATTCTTGAGATGGTAGTAGTGCAAAGTCAATTTGCATTGGTGCTTTGAGTTTTATTGTTTGCCATATAATGAAGTCTTCTTGGACCAAATCAAATCTGAAAAATAAAACGCAGTTAGATTTTATTAGTTGCCTAATTAATGTATGTTTCTGTCAAAAAATGGGTAATGACGATATGCTCCACATTCTCATAGGTAAGTATCTATATTTTTTTCTTCAGGTTTTTTTTTTCACTTGTAAAAAATATATTTTATGCTCTGTAATTCCGTTGATTTTATACTCATTGAGAAGGCATTTCAATTTTGCAACTAAAATCACATCCTGAAGTTTCGACTCCTGTCTTCAAATTGATATTTATTGAAGCTGACATAAAATTTCTTTGGGTATTTCAAACAACTGAAACTGATGAAAATTCGCAGATAGATCTAGATAGACATATGTTTTTTTGATATCCTTCAATCTAGGTACAGGATGTCCTCTTATATTTTGACTCCTACCTGATACAGGCTTCAACTACACGAGATGGAAAAACATTGAATATAAAACAAACAAATGCGAATCACAAAATTGAAAAAAATTACAAAATATTATTCCTAATTTACTATAGTAGTATAGTTTCTCTTCTGTTTCCAAATATAAATGGTTTGCTAATGCTACCTCGATTCATTTTCTACTTATTTCAATATATGGGCACAATTGATAATATATAATTGAATGAGTGTCGTTATTTTGACAAAAAATTGATGTGTTGTATTTTCTTCCTCTGATTTTGAGTTTTATTCTCTGGTTTCCATGACATTCTTTTGTGTCCACGGAAATCTATGTTCTATTTTAATTCAATATTGTAAGCTGAATAAATGAAAAACGGCTTGAGGAAATATCAGAAAACTATATATGTATATTCAAAATCAGTGGAAGAGAGTCATTCACCATAGTTGAAAATAAACGGGGTGTTTCATTTGAAAAAAAAATGTATATTTGTTTTCGAAGTAAGATAGTACCAATGAAACCCTACAATTTTTATTTCCAATGTTTTTTTACTCACCTTATTATTATATTTGAAGCTGTAGGTAAGGGTCGAATTATAAGAGTATAGCCTGTACATATGAATTTGAAAAATCCAGTGACTGTTATTAAAAATCAACTGACCAATATCATGAAACTTCAAGTGAATAGGGGACAGCCAAGCTGTCTACCGTTCAATTCACTTTGTTATGTCGACCAAATAATGGTTATCAGATGATATAATTATACGGTAATTCGATGAAGTATACAGGGTCACTAACGGTCGATGGTAGGTTAGACATTTCTGGAGAACAGGACGTTGGATTATTCTGAAAGTTTGATTTCTTGGGTAATTAGTTTTGTTTTATCGATCTAAAATATTTTCAGCGTTGCGGCGTTGCCGCTTCTATCGAAAAGTAGCAACAACTTTGTTATTTCGAATGAAACACCCTGTATTTTCTTACATTCTCTAATTCTCCCTGAAGAGCTGATTTCGTCAATGCGTCATACTTGGGGTCTAGGGTGAATGGTTACAGTGATATAGGGTGTGAAAAATCTAGATTTTTCAACTTTAGGAATTTTTTGTGCCGAAACTATCCAATATTGCTCAAAACGGCTTACATGTCCCTTCAACTTCAGTATCGATTGATATTTAATTGAAACAAATACAGGGTGAAAAATGCAAAAGCCATAAATTGGACAACAATTTTAGAAAGAGAAATTAGTCTATCCAATTAGAATATCAAACATAGTTTGAAATGAATGTCTGGTAGACTACGAGCAGAAAACAACTACTTTCCTGGTAAATACCACGCAGAACATTGAATTATATCTGCTCGTAATCCATGCAACGATTCACACTGTGAATGCAGATCGCAAATGTTTCTTTCTTCCTAAGACGTGACAAATTCACATCGGGACAGGCACGCCTAACAACCTACAGACCGGTTTCGGGCTTATTGGCCCTCATCAGTGCAGGGTAGTTATCCGAGTAGAGACCGTAAGATCTCCACTCGAAGCGTTGCCTGTCCCAATGCACCTTCGTCGCGTTTATTTGACCGCACTGAGCCGCGTTCCAACAGACAATTGGAAGTGGCGACACCATGCGGCAGAAGAAAGAAACACTCCAGAACTAAATCTCCCAAATCACAGAACTTGGAAGTGGCTTATAGCTCGACTAAGCTAATAAATGAAAAATGCAAAAGCCATAAATTGGACAACAATTTTAGAAAGAGAAATTAGTCTATCCAATTAGAATATCAAACATAGTTTGAAATGAATGTCTGGTAGACTACGAGCAGAAAACAACTACTTTCCTGGTAAATACCACGCAGAACATTGAATTATATCTGCTCGTAATCCATGCAACGATTCACACTGTGAATGCAGATCGCAAATGTTTCTTTCTTCCTAAGACGTGACAAATTCACATCGGGACAGGCACGCCTAACAACCTACAGACCGGTTTCGGGCTTATTGGCCCTCATCAGTGCAGGGTAGTTATCCGAGTAGAGACCGTAAGATCTCCACTCGAAGCGTTGCCTGTCCCAATGCACCTTCGTCGCGTTTATTTGACCGCACTGAGCCGCGTTCCAACAGACAATTGGAAGTGGCGACACCATGCGGCAGAAGAAAGAAACACTCCAGAACTAAATCTCCCAAATCACAGAACTTGGAAGTGGCTTATAGCTCGACTAAGCTAATAAATGAAAAATGCAAAAGCCATAAATTGGACAACAATTTTAGAAAGAGAAATTAGTCTATCCAATTAGAATATCAAACATAGTTTGAAATGAATGTCTGGTAGACGAGCAGATATAATTCAATGTTCTGCGTGGTATTTACCAGGAAAGTAGTTGTTTTCTGCTCGTAGTCTACCAGACATTCATTTCAAACTATGTTTGATATTCTAATTGGATAGACTAATTTCTCTTTCTAAAATACAGGGTGGTTCAGAATTTTGAGATTTGCACCACTTTCGTTTCTGTTGAATGTCAGTAGATAGTTGATGAAAAGTTGCTAACACAGGTAGACGTTGGCAGTTAAGTGTTCTCTTCTGCAGTAGCAAAAATATTTCCTGTCCCCTATATAGCCAAAATTTTTGGCTATAGCAACGGACAAATCTGCTGTGACGATGAAAACATGTTGCCAGTGAAGTTTATGTGAAAGCAGAATGTACGAAGAGGTTGTCAAAAATAGCTAGTGGAGCAGAGGAAGAAAAATAAGAACAGACATACTAAGCGTTTAGTGCGGAAGAAAAGAACTTTGCTACACAGGGTTGTGAAAATTCTCACTACGGTACATTTTTAGACAATTATTGATTAGATTACATTGAACCATCAATGAACGTAAACAAAACCGATAGGTGAATCGGTCATCATAGCAATATGCAGCTTCCTGTAAATGCTTAAATTGAGTGGTACTTCTAGAGCACCACCATGTCGATCAGGCATAATATCAGGTGGTACAATGCGTGTACCATCAAACCGGAAAGAGTTAAAATAACTGAGATAGCAATACATGCATGACCAATCTGGGGACAGGAATTCTCTGGTTGTAGATATTTGTTTTAAATAAGGATTCGATCGAGTTGGACACTAAGACCTTCATCAAAAAATTCCGTTATATGGTTTGGTTTGCCGCCATACTTTTGTCGTTAACCAACAAGCTTCTTTTTTTTTAAAGTCACTCCATGGACTCTTTGATGAGGTCTCATCCGAAGAAATAGCTATCATAACCAGAGTTTCACAGCTATATGTTTTGACACCAACTCCAGATTACAGTACTCTTCAAACTGCCTCCTCCTATATCATATATCATCCAATGAAGCCAGATGTGCAAGACAGATACAGGTCGATATTATTGATCAAACTTTAGCTTAGATCTTTGAATGAAGATCTGATTATCTAGTAGAGTTCAATGCAACTAAAATTTTAGAAGGCTGAATTCACAATGATAACTGACTAAGAAATCTTCAATAACCATGCTTGCCATATTAATTTCCAAAACTGCTACACAAGAACTAGATTTCCTTTTTTGTGCTAAGAGCTTCTTGCATGGATTATATTGCTTATATTCTAATCAAAGAGGAACTGTTCCCAAATTCATTGTCCTCTGTAGAACATCACAGGACAATGGGCGATATAATTCTACAAGGAACTGCTGGTGGTCGAGTGCGTTGAATCGCTGGTTTATAGCCTAGAGGGCCCGGGTTCAAATCCCGCGGCGGCTATTGAAAATATTTATTTATTTCTGTAGCATCGTTTAGCGGGAGGAGATAGGTGACCAACCGAACATTCTTGGTACCTACATATCAATCCTTCGGACTCTCAACGATAACCAGCCGAGTAGTGCTTCGGATGACACTTAAGAAGCTAAGGTCTCCGTCATCCTTACTCATACAAGACTCAATGAGACTTCGAGGGTTGCTTTGCAACTAAGTTGGCGGTTAATAGTATATTACACAACAAGTGTGGAAAGTGACATATTTCACACGAGTAGTCGTTTAGCACGAGCCGCGTAGCGGTGAGTGCGGAAACGTAACGAGTGAAGGAAATTCACTTTCCAACGAGTTTTGTACACTATTTTTCCTACGACTCCGAATATTTTCATTTCACGGGAGGTCTTGTCAAAAATTTAACTTGAGCGGTCTCTATAATTTCAGGTGGTTTTGATTCGATATCAAGTACTGATTATTTCCATATTCAAGATGATATTTGAATACTTCTCCGACAATTCCTCATTATGTGAATTACTGATTGATTGAGTTAGTTTATTTTGGACAAATTTTATTGATATTGACACCAGCGTACATAAACAAACTTGATACCATACGCCTGCTAGCGCCAGTAACCACGCAACCAGGAATACAGAACCATAGAATTACGTGGTGCGCAAGCGCGTACGAGTTAGTGCGTCCTTGACTCCTTGCAAACAATTGTGATACCAAATAATCTTCTCTTTGGTGATACTGTGATATCAAACTGATGCAAGCAGAAAGCTGCGAATAAAACTGTAGCCGTACTCTTTTGAATGATTCCACCCGCTGTCATCAACATCGAAATATTTCCAGCAAAGAGTATGGGTTCCGGTTTTAAAGTGAATTCAGAGGTTATGTATCAGACACATTGAAATTGATAGATCAAGAATTCTCGGTATAATTCAAAACGAGACAGAAATTCCAATGAATAATATTAATTTGATTTGAGAATGCTTATTTATTGACAGTGAGTACCTTCACAATATACCTAATCATTTCTATATCAATTCAGGCGACCATTGTGATATTTTTCATATCAACACTAGTGCTTTTTTTCTTTCAAATAAACAATACCATGGTGATATGAGCTACTTTCTGAATAACAAAACAGTGTGATTATTGACGTTTTCATACGTGGTCGTAGGAAAAAATACTTTTCAAACACTTTCAACGATTCTGAGTAGGCAGACCAAATAAGAATATACTGGTCACTTTCTTTTCGTCAAGCTTGAGACCTGCAAACCTTCTGTATATCAATTTTATTTTAGAAATATTCAAACTAATATGTACAGGCTGTCCCATTTCGATGTCGATGTCCTTACGGGACATCTCGCTTATTTTGAAAGATAGAGATTTGCGGTCTTCGCGAACGTTGGCTATTTTTTTTTGAAACTCACAATACCGCAAACAAAACTCTCATAGCCCGCTTCGTTTCTGAGATACAGGGCGAAATTGAAAATATTGCATTTTGGGACCCCCTCTGTATCTCAGCCGTCTTTCAACTCATGGAAGCAGTAAAAACTGACTTTTATACATATTCCTATGTAGAATCCAGTGGCGTAGTAAGTTTTTTGAAATGAGCTGTCATTATTGAGATATAACCCAAAGTGATGTTTTTAAATGGAACACTCTGTATATTTTTCAATATTGGAGACAAAAATGCTTCGAGCTTTCCAAAAATATATTACACTCATAAGATATTTTTAGTATTAGACCTTTATTCAGATAATTTTGAGTTTTAATAGCTAGTCAAAGACAAATATTACTTTCAAGATAGATTTTTTGACGCAATAACCTAATACCACTCTCATCCATATAAGGTAAAACAAAAACTTTTCGTTTAAAATTATTATTTGATGTAGTAGCTAAACTATTGATTTGCCAAATAGTTCAGCTTTTTTTATCAAATAATAATTTTGAATGGATTCTTTCTTTTCTACCTCATATAAAAAATGGTGGTATTCGATTATTGCGCCAAAAGATCTATTTTATAAGAATTATTTGTCTTGATTAGCTATAAAAACAGAGAATTTTCTAAATAAAGCGCTTATACTAAAAATATCTCATGAGTGTAATATATTTTTGGAAATCTCGAAGCATTTATGTTTCAAATATCAAAAAATATACAGGTTGTTTCGTTTAAAAAAACATAACTTTGGGTTGGTCATATCTCAATAATGACAGCCCATTTGAAAAAACTGACTACGCCACTACGTAAGAATATGTATAATAGTCAGTTTTTACTTCTTCCATAAGTTGAAAGATAGATGAGATACCGGGAAGGAGTCTCAAAATGGGACAGTACATATGCAATAGGGTATCTTAATACGATATCATTTACTCAAAACGCTCGTAATATGCACCTATTATACCACCCAATCAATAACCTTTCACTTTGATGCAGTATTTACAGAGTTTCAAATATTCGTATCACAAAGGAATCGAAACCTATTATACATTACCCCTTCTCCAAATGCGTGCATTTACCGATAATCTCTATTGAGGATTATTAATGAGGTGCATATTCATCTCCTTTGATTTCTGCCATTTTAACGATATTGAATGGAACGTGCATATGCCTCGATGAGTATTGAACTGTCTTCACCAATTATCCAAACAGTGAGTTATTGTTATCCGACTTCACCTATTGCAGGTACGGGTCGGCGAGAACTGTTTAAAATTACATTACCCGCCCATCAATTTTGAGAGAGGTGAAGTGTAGATAATGAAAATAATTTTTTCACAACCACGTATCAAAACGTCAATAATCACACTGTTTTGTTATTCAGAAAGTAGCTCATATCACAATGGTATTGTTTATTTGAAATAAAAAAAGCACTAGTGTTGATATGAAAAATATCACAACGGTCGCATGAATTGATAGAAATAATTAGGTATATTGTGAACATATTGTGAAGGTACTCACTGTCAATATATAAGCGTTCTCAAATCAAATTCATATTATTTATTGAAATTTCTGTCTCGTTTTGAATTATACCGAGAACTCTTTTTCTATTAATTTCAATGTGTCTGATACATAACCTCTGAATTCACTTTAAAACTGGAATCTATACTCTTTGCTGAAACTATTTCGATGTTGATGACAGAGGGTTAGATCATTCAAAAGAGTACGGCTACAGTTTTATGCGCGGCTTGCTGCTTGCATCAGTTTGATATCACAGTATCACGAACGAGAAGATTCTTTGGTATCACAGCTGTTTGCAAAGAGTCAAGAACGCACTAACTCGAGTAACTAGTACGCGCTTGCGAACTACATACTTCTATGGTTCTGTATTCCTGGTTGCGTGATTACTGGCGCTAGCAGGTGAATGGTGTCAAGGTTGTTTATGTACGCTGGTGTCAATATCAATAAAATTTGCCCAAACTAAACTAACTCAATCAATCAGTAATTCACATAATGAGGAATTGTCGGAGAAGTATTCAAATATCATCTTGAATATGGAAATAAACAGTACTTGATATTGAATCAAAACCACCTGAAATTCTAGAGACCGCTCAAGTTACATTTTTGACAAGACGTTCCGCGATATGAAAGTAATCGGAATCGTAGGAAAAATATTGTACAAAACTCGTTGGAAAGTGCATTTCCTTCACTCGTTACGTTTCCGCACTCACTACTACGCGGCTCGTGCTAAACGACTACTCGTGTGAAATATGTCATTTTCCACACTTGTTGTGTAATATACTAGGAAGTATTCATAGGAGAAACATGGAAGTGCAAAAATTAACTTTGTCTATTTTGGTTCCTATTCTATTTCTAACAGAAATAGAATAGGAAATGCTTTATAGAATATTTTGGACTCTTATTGGTGCCCATCATAAATATTATGGGGTTCGAAGTTTACATTCCAAAAATTCGGCAAGATGTTGTTCGTAACCTGCATTTAGCATATCAGTTGTAGATTTACCTTCGACAAAGTTATTTGTGATCGATATCTGATCATACAATAAGTTTACTGGAGCAAGTATTAACATTCCAGATGTTATGTTTTTTACACATTCTGCAAATATGGAAATCATGTCTGAAAGCTTTTTTGTGAGTAGCTTGATGTGCTTACAATGTTCAAAACTTTTGATGCCTCCACAACAATCGTTTTTGAAAGCCACCTTGACAAGTTTTCTAAATTTTTTTCGTGAGAACCAGAACTTATAAAAAAAAAGAATAACGTTGGGGATGGTGATTGTGTTTTTATCAGAAAAATGCTTTTTTTTCAATTCCACAATGGAGACTTCAATTGAAAATAACAATATGATAATCTATCACTTCGAAATCACTTCAAAATCGAGTTTTTCACTTCCATTTATTGATTTTATTTTTGAGGATGCTCTTTCATTCTTGTTATGACTATTTCTATTTATCACTTCGTCGTTAGTTTTGGACATTTGATATGATTTGAAACCACCTATATGATTGATAAACGTCAGCACGTTTTGACATATAAATAAAACATATTTCATTATAAAGATGGTGATAGTACTATATTAGTATTTGAGAATATTTCAACTGTCTGGGCTAAAAATATTAATATTGATAAAATGTGGCTTTTTTCTGATTACAAGTGGTTTCATTTGAATATTCAAAAATAAATTCTACCCATTATCATCAAAGTAATCGACGTACCTCCATCCTATTTGGCAGGAAGTGTAAACAATATAAGCCTCGCTGAATTATGTTGAAATACACGTTTCTTTTGGCTACTACCAGACGCGTACGACAGGGGTTGACCCTATAATCAAATTCTATGCCACTGATGGAATTGCCATTTTAGCACAATTTTTCCATTTCTCAATCCTTGTAAAGTCATTATTTTATGATATTTTCGAAGTTGAACATGAAAGATACAGTTCAATGTGTATTAATTATGTCGGTGTTTTTTGTCATGAGATTGTATTTAATACGCAAATAAAACTTTTATTGTTTACAGTGTCTACATTACCTACCAGTATGATACAGATACGTCAAATAATTTGAAGTATTGGGAAGAA
This sequence comes from Chrysomela aeneicollis, assembly GCA_029955515.1. Taxonomy (NCBI): domain Eukaryota; kingdom Metazoa; phylum Arthropoda; class Insecta; order Coleoptera; family Chrysomelidae; genus Chrysomela; species Chrysomela aeneicollis. The sequence continues at coordinate 689,593 of JARUHQ010000036.1, forward strand.
TCATTTTGAATCTTTTGAAAAAACACCATGATGTATCTAAGTAATTTGGGTTGTATGTTGATATTTTGAGCTCAGGATTCTACAGTTGAGATATTATGAATTATGAATACAAGCTGTGTATCCTGATGAAATCTGATAATATAATTCTGGTCCCTGAATAACAATTATTCAATCTCCTATACAAATGCCACTGAAACTGCGACATCATCAGAATAGCCCTAGTTTTCACATTAAAAACCCATGAGATAACATTTGCATATCAGTATGGTTGAAAAAAAAACTTTTTTTCATGACATGAAATTTCCTAACTCATACAAGTCCTAGACTCAAGAGGCTTGCTTTGCAACTAATTTGGCGGTTGAAAACACTTTTCAAACACCTTTTTTCGAGTTATATTATGAAAAAATACTATTATTTACGAAGATAACATATGAAAATCGATATTATCATGAGAGAATAGATTATTTGGGAACAAATTGAACTTATTTCGATATCAAAATGAATAGCCATAAGTGGAGTGGTGGTGTAAAAAAGGAAAATAATATCTCAAAGTCATCTCCACAACATTATTAGAATAATCTTACATAACAAGGTAGAAAAAGAGCGTAAAACAACTACGTTCCTGGCAAATACCACGCAAAATATTGAATTATATCCACTCGTAGTCTATGCATCAATTCATATAAATGAATAAAAATACAAATATTTCTTTCTTCGAACATGCGTTTATGCTCCCAACGAGACAAACACGCCTGACAACCTGTAGACCGGTTTCGGGCTTATTGGCCCTCATCAGTACAGGGTAGTCAGGCGTGTTTGTCTCGTTGGGAGCATAAACGCATGTTCGAAGAAAGAAATATTTGTATTTTTATTCATTTATATGAATTGATGCATAGACTACGAGTGGATATAATTCAATATTTTGCGTGGTATTTGCCAGGAACGTAGTTGTTTTACGCTCGTTTTCTACCTTGTTATGTTAGATTATTCTAATAATGTTGTGGAGATGACTTTGAGATATTATTTTCCTTTTTTTATTTCGATATTTCTTATCATCAGGTTGAAATCAGGAAAATAAGAAAGCTTTGTAGCCTCTAGAGATATTTCTCAAGTGTAGATTGTAGAGGGGTCGTTAAGGCTGTGCAGCCTCAAGCACGTCGACCTATTAGATCTTTTGTGCATAACCGTTAATCTTTTTGAGGCCCGGGATTCTGGGGCTTTTTGCATTGTTTATCAGTTTCCTGGGAGCTAGGTTCCTGATATCGGAGGGCTCTTCCAGGAATTGAGCCTCCTGCAAAAGAGTGCTTGGCATTCGCGAAGCAAATGTTCTGCAGTTTCAGCGAAGTTCTCGCAGTAGCGGCAACCATCACTCTCTGTTTTACCCATCATTTTGAGGTGATACCTCAGAGGGCAGTATCCAGTGAGGAGTCCCGTTACCAGTTTAGAGTATTTTTTGTCCAACTCGAGAAGCTGTTTAGCTTTCTTTGGCGAAAGTCTCACTAATATTTTCGCTTGTCTTTGTCCTGGCACTTTATTCCAGTGAGATTTAATTTCATCCGCTTCCCAACGTCGAACCTCTTCTTTCAAGTGGGCCTTGGCGAGTCCACAGAAGGGTTTTGGGCCAAGAAATTGTGTATTTGCCCCTTCTTTGGTAAGGCAGTCTGCTTCTTAGCAGTCAACTCCCTCATGACCTGGCACCCACTTCAAAGTGACCTGGCTGTTCGCTGCCAGTTGTCTCAGGGATTGTTTACAGTCCGAAGTCAGCTAAGACTCACAAGTGTATGACTTCAGAGCATTTAGCGCTGATAGAACATAGATTTTTGCCCTTCGAGTGACCCTTTCGAGGCACCCCTGGACACATATTTCTATGGCATGTACTTCGGCTTGAAATATGGTTGGGGTTTTGAGAGCCTGAAATTTGGCCCTGTAACTCCCACTCCAGCCCTTTCATTCATCTTGGATCCATCAGTATACCATACTAATGCATCCCTTTCCAGTTGAGGTCCGTTCTCTGTGCAAATTTGGTGGTTGTTTATGACCATTTCAAACTGCATTTCGAAGTCGTACCTAACTGGCATGATATCTGTCGGTTTAGACATGGATTCTAGGAAAATATTTTCCAAAATCTTAAGTGTCTAATCCGATTTCCTGATTTGAGATTTATTGTCTGACTCAGTCTGTAGGCACTGATTGCTGCTTCTTTCATTACACACAGGTGCAATGGTGGAAGGTTCAGTATTACCTCTAAGGCTGCAGTGGGGCACGTGAATATCGCCCCTTATCTCTCAAGAGTAGTAACATTATTTTTTATTCCATTTCCGAAACTTCACAATCATCTTCAGTATCGCTATCAGTTGTCTAAGATCACTGGAGAGTTTCGAATTTATGATGAACTCACGAAAGGGGAGATGTTGATATTTATCACTTTGAATTCGTTTTAATACTCACTTTCTGATCACTACTCGTCCATAATCTTTTGTGTTTGGCAAATGACCGTAGGCTACGGCTATGAACTGCCCATACTGGCACGATATCGTCGACAGACTGATCGGGTCTCCTTCATAAAAAGTTTGGAATAATTCGAATTTGGAATTTTCTTGAAGATGCCAAATAGCCACGCGGGGTTCTTCGATTCTAGCAGTCACGAGGTATGGACTCCCCTGAATATCTAGGACGGATGCCTGAAATCAAGGTAGATAGATGAACTTGAGTGGTTATTGCCCTGATAAGACAGCAAATACAACAAGAAGAGTAACTGGGAGTCGAACCCAGGACTTTCAACTTATAGATGATGCTCTAAAAATACGATAAAGGGTGAGGAAATGCCAATATGAGTCACTATTTATAATCACGTACAAGCAATATTGTAATCTTCCTTTCTTTTCATAGGTAAAGGGTCTTGTGAATGGTAACAGTGATTATGCAGAAGTTTTGAGTATATTATATTGTACCTACAGGGTGGGTCAAATTGGATATTTTTAAATGGAAACTCCTGTTTTCCAACTAGATAGATGAAAACTGATGGATGTGTCTAGGAGTCAATTGTTATGACGAACTCAATGGTGGAATCCGTATATCGATATCTATCGTCGTTTTTGAGTTACAGCATGTTTTTCGAAAATGTGCAATTTCGAGACGTTACTGTAACTTTTTTCCTGTTGAAAATTCTTTGTTTTCATGAAGACATTTCCGAAGCACTTTTTTACGTAGAATATATCAATAGTTTTTATTAACAAAATGTTTTTTTTAAATGAGGCAACATGTATATGTCTGCATATTTCGATAGAAATATACAGACAGGCAGAAAACGTAGCGAACTAGACGTTTTTAACTAGGACGTTCTAGAGGCACTTCTTCACAAGGAGTCTAAATCTGTCATCGTATTTATATTTATATGTGTGAGATACAACAATCGACTTAGGGTTTTCTTATGGTCGCCATATTGAATTTTTAAATTTTTTAAATGCCTTTCTTTTTTCTGAATACTACGACGTATCACTCGATATATTCGAATCTCACATGCTGGTGAAAATTGGCAAAAAATCGTTTTTGCGAAGAGTGCTTTGGAAACAATGCCAACAATTTTGTTTAACAAACTGAATTCTGTTGGTTCAATTGAACTTGAAAGCATTCTCACATAAAAACCAAGGTTATTTTGAATCAGGAACGACATTTAACGGTTTAAAAGTTTTTCTTCGCAAAACAAAACAGTCATAAAAGATGCTCGAATATTCTACCATTCACTTTTGAACACAATTCTACTCTTCACCTCAAGTTCTGAATAGCTCAATCGATGGGTACCTACAATCCCAAGAATCAGATCTTAGAATAAAGAATACTGGATTATTGTTTATGGGGAATAAAGAAGATTTCTTGAAATTATTGTACCCATCGATGATATTGCTGAGCTGGCAAGAAGAACAAGTGAAATTGTGTCTAGGAATGGTGGAGTATTCGAGCATTTTTTATAACTTGGTATTTAATAATTTTGTTTCGTTTTGCGGCGAAAAAATTTGTAGCTTTCTTGTCAAGTACGTTCCTAAGTATGAATGTGAACGTTCCCTATCCTCAATTGAACTACCAAAATTTAGTTTTTAACAAAATTGCTGTTGTTATTTTCGAAGCACTCTTCGTAAAAACGATTTTGTCTCAATTTTGATCAGCATGTAAGATTCAGTCACATCATTGTATTCAGAAAGTGACAGACTTTTCAAAAATGCGAAAATCCAATATGTCGCCCATAAGAAAAACCAAAGTCGACTGTTGTATCTCTGACATCAAGAACGCCTTGGAAGATACGATGACAGATTCAGATTCCTTGTAAAAATGTGCCTTAAGAACGTCCTAGTTATAAACGTCCAGTTCTTATGGTTTTCGCTTGAAAAAATAAAAACGGAAATCACAAATTTCAGTTTTTTTCATTTATTGAAAAACTAAAAATGCGCAACTTTGCCCCAATTTAACCAACCTCGAATCTCTTATAATAACTGAGATTCCCATGGTTAAGCTCGAAAAATGGACACTTTTTATATATGAAGTTCAAGAAAAAATATATAGTCTGATGAATTAAAAAAAAATTGTCACATGAATTAAAAGAAATAAAATGAAAGAAAAATAAAAACTAAGCTATTTTATATTTTCAAATTATTGATAATTGAATCTTTCGATTTGATATTCTAGTTATATATTCAACCTTTTTTGAATACTTTCCATAATTAATTTTGTTTTCTCAGCATAACTAATTTTTTTTCTTAGGATTCAAATCTTCATACCTTTAGTTAATGGGAGTCCGAAACTCTACTTCACAACTAAAATGGTATTTCTCACAAGTGGATTCAAAATAATATTATTATTATTATATTGTTTTTACGATACTGAAGTCTGTGAAAATAGTTATCCATTTCCAGAGAATGTATGTACTTTATAATATTTAATGAATATGACACACTGCCAAAGGCAATAGTACATAAGACGTAAATCTTTAAAATTAAACCTGAAAAGTTTTAGGCAATATTGTCATCATCAGGAGACATTTTTAACAAAACTCTAAACTCTGGATACAGTGCTATCAATAAGAAATATCAATATTTTTATAGTGGAGAAAAATAAGTTTATAGTGAACTTCTGAGGGTCGGTATGGAAGTTGCAATGTTTAGTTTCGTAAATTTTTAGAGATACGCATTTTAAAATGAACCAAATACTTGTGCAACCTTCATTCGAAATAAACAAATTCATGTTTCTACTTAAATACATTGAATCTATTTCAATCGATTGTAAATAAATGACTAGCCTTCATTTTTCAACTTTATTCGAGTGAAGCCAATATATGCCTCTATATTCTGAATATTCATCGTTTTCTCACTGGATCTCACATTGAGTTCTGACATTAGATAAGTGAGAGTTTGATACACCAATCAAATATGAAATTCGTTCACAGTTATATTAGAAACATGGACTCACCATCGGAGCTTTTTCACTTATATTCTGATGCAAATAGAATTCACCTTCACCATCCTTCCATAGTATATTGATTACATAATCATAGTCGATGAATAACAAACAGTACTTCTGAACAACATTGACACCAAATGATGTGATGAATATAGTACCCTTCGTGAGGAAACTGTTGTGTCTGAATGATGTATTCTGGGAGAAATTGATGAGGTTGCCAGCGAATGTTCGATCTGAAAACAGAGTAAATTTCAATATTATAAATGAGAATAAATGAGTTGAAGGCAACGAGGAAGCAGACTGCCTTGCCATAGAAGGGGCAAATACACAATTTCTCGGCCCAGAACCCTTCTGTGGACTCGCCAAGGCCCACTTGAAAGAAGAGGTTCGACGTTGGGAAGCGGATGAAATAAAATCTCACTGGAATAAATAACCAGGACAAAGACAAGCGAAAAGGCTAGTGAGCCCTTCGCCAAGGAAAGCTTAACAGCTCCTCGAGTTGGACTAAAAATACTTGAAACTGGTAACTGGACTCCTCACTGGATACTGCCCTCTGAGATATCACCTCAAAAAGATGGGTAAAACAGAGAGTGACTCGCTACTGCGAGAACTTCGCTGAAACTGCAGAACATTTGCTTTGCGAATGCCCAGCACTCTTTTGCGAGACGCTCAAGTTCCTGGAAGGTGCCTTCGGAATCCCTCGAATAATGGATTAAGGGTTATGCACAAAATATCTAATAGGTCGAGGTGCTTGAGAGGCACGACCTCCATGATTTATTTGAAGATGCGGACGAAGTTGGATGCAGGCTTCTATTGAGGTTCATCTTTTTGCAAGTTCTCACGTCAAGTTGACGCAGCTCAGCTAGTGTCCACTTCATTACTCCGAAGAAGTAGAGTTGGATTGAAACAGCAAGCATATGTGTAGCAGCGCCCTTATTATTTTTCTATAGTTCCGAAGACTAGATTTGTCGCAGTCGCTGCCGATACTTGCTGCGTATAGCATCTACATTTGTGTTTTCTGGATTTGGCTTTCCGCGACACCCAGATGAGTATACGTCTCTCCTTGTCGAAATCGTTGTATCGTCCTCTCTCAAGATGAACCAGTGCACATTGGTCAATTCCTAATTTCATTTCAATATCCTGTGTTTAATCCTATAAGACTTGAGGGTTTTGTCTGAGTCCCTTTCACCAGAAGCATAAAGTTCAAGGTCATCAACATAGAATAAGTGGGTGAACTCATATCTCCATTGACTAGATGGTCATCAGTAACAGCCCTTTGTTTCCCTGAATTCAACAGATGAAGGCAACAGTGAGATGCAAAATAAGTGAGGGCTGAGTGAGTCCCTCTTAAAAATTCCTTTCTTGATGATGGCCGACTCTATCTGGACTTTCGCATCACCCGATATTATGGTGAAGCGAGTTGGGTATCAAAAGGCATTTTGGTAAGTACACGAGTAATTCGTGTGACTTTGTATCGAATGCCTTTAGGCCATTGAGAGGTTTCGCTTGTACTGCATGGAGTCCTTCGTGATAAATCTATGTATCCGCAGGTTATCGCATATTATTATCATTATTATCTTGATATTCAATTCAATCAATTCAAGTCATGTATCTACTTCTCGACACCTCGAAGAGTCGAGATGGAGATAAACCAGTGACCACTCCCAAAACCGTGAGGTGAGTGATCACTGGGAAATATCGTGTGCCCTGAGTGGGCGGCCTTCTGCATGGCTTTAGCTAAAACATGTGGCTTCTGTATTAATATCGTCGTTGAATTTACAAAGGGGCGTATATCAAAAATGGCGTAGTTTCTTCCTCGGTTAACAACTTGAGCAGAAGCTGATTCATTTGCTCTCAAAGTGGAGTAAGTACACCAATTCCTGATTTTTCAGAAAATGGATCCATTTTTCTTCCGATAGTGACAACATGAAAGACTAGTAAACCTTAAGAAATTGTTAAAATCCATATACGCCCCTTTGTAAATTCAACGATATATTCTGCAGTTCTGAGAGCAGCGTTTGTCGTGCACCACCGAGTGAGCTTATTATCAGGATGACTTGGTCAATAGAACGGTCTGGATAAAGTCTGCGGAGTTCGGAGAAGATCTCCATATTTTGTTCGAAAATTCTATCACAAATATCGCTTTGACTTGGTGGTCGAGAAGTACTACGTCAATCTTATTGGCTTGTATCTGCCTGACGGTGAAGAATGAGAAGTTCAAATAAATTCGGCACCTCTCATTCTCCACAACTGACCCAATATCTCCCGAAGCACGAAACAACACTTGTAATTGCTCAAAGCAGGTGTAAGACTATTTGCTTACAGCAGCTTCAAGTGGCGGGTACTTTTATTCACAATCTCTGGTGCCAACTATCTTATAGTGGTAGATCCACCTGCACCGGGCAACTCTCAGTGGATAACGTAAAGTCCAGCGGTCTATCAAGTAAGCTGTCAAAGTGACAGGTGTATGATGTTAATACTACCCCGGTGATTTCGTTGCTCTAGTGACTAGACTCAATCTCTTGTCTAAGGTACCTACAAAAACTGGTGGAGCCAATCTCCAATCGTTTTCAGAACTAAATATGCGTTATTTCAGAGATATAGTTCTGAAAGCCCTACTCAGTATCTTATCTGTTTGTCACTTTCACAAGCACATGACATTTTACATTCACCTTGACATCCTGTTATCTGTGGAAGCCACCGCGATCGAATTTTCAAGTAGCCAATTATTCTCATCTTCAGTAAAGTTGTTCAATAAAAAAATTTCGTTCACGGGATATTGGTCAAGTAGGGTATCATCAGGTTATTACAAATATATTTTAAGTTGGACGTTCAGTTCAAGGTTATAATTTTGTCCCTACTTTCGTTTCCTCTAGAGGTGGTTCGGATACAACTATAAGCTGTAGAACCCACTCTTCTTCATTCGTCTGCTTCGTTCTTCAAGTATAGTATTTTTGAAAGTTGGTTCCAATCTTCGAAAAAGCTATGTGTGAATGCAACTAAAAATTGATAGTTCGTTCCTCCTTGAGTTTCCAATAGCTTGTTGGAAGTAATGATTTGTTTGAAGAACCTATTGGCACCTAAGAGCCTCCACCATGAATTGCCTGGTTAAATTCAAAATCCCACTAGTAATTTACCTATAAGAAAATTTACCTGAAGTTCGTTCGTTAACATCTTCTGTTTTTCTTTCATTCTCAACATATATGTAGTCGTATCCATTAAAATTTACATATTTAATGTAGTTTGGATACGCTCCTAGATCCATGGTGAATCCTAAAAAATATGATATCAGAAATTAATAGTTTAACTTGTCTAACTTTGACAATCGATAGAGGAAATCAAACTATCAAGTACTCGAAAACTGAGAAAGATATTGAAACAAATTGAAAACTGAAAATTAATCAGCAATAATTCACCATTGGCGTCCCGATAAAAAGTTTCCAAGGGTTCTATATCTGCTAGCTTAAAAAACACCTGGTCCAGCTTATATCAATGATGCCAATAGTAACGTGCTCACCGAATATCAAATCGATAAGTTTATGCGAACTTCAACACACCGTATATTGTAACTCCCCAACATATATGAGATAAGCTCACAAGTTGTCAATCTAGTTGTCTTCGGGAGTTACAGTACTTTCAAATTTGTTCCAAATGCTTAGAAATTATTCTGAACTTGTATGGAATACATTCCATTGACACTTTGTTCACAGATAATTTCATCATATTTTGGGTCAAGTTGTTTTGTTTCATTCAGTTTTGAAGAAATTCACAACTTCTGAAGGTTCTTGAATATCTATTTCGTTACGAAAATGACACATCGTTACTGCCAGAGAGTGATGATGTCCTACTTACCTAAAACATAATTGGAATACCATTTTCAAGGGACATTTTCACGAATGATTGCTCACAAGTCAGAAAATTGAGCAGTTAGAAATAGGTATGCTAAAAAGTAGTATAGCTATGCCTATTCTAGCGCAGAGCTTTACGAAACAGTCACCAGATGGCGTAGTGGTTGCACTGGTGTCGCTGTGTTACATGTTGCTGCTGACTGCTTTAGCGATATGTGATGACGTTACTACGATGACGCCCTCTTTCTGATGTGAGCATGGAACACTTTCTAATTGACAGATGACACACTTCTAAATTGACATAATGCCAATCGGGGATTATGTCGCTACTGATTACGTTAGGGATAGGCCATGTAAACACGTAGAGTCATAGAAAATGCTGACGTCACAACCAAAAATTATTCAAGAAAGTCTTCCATCGACGAAATTTGAACCCTGAACCATACTTCGAGTCCGATGTACAGCATACAACGCTAATACCACTACATGATGATAAAATGCTAATGCCACGATGTAGCACCGCGTGACGTAGTCGAACAAGCACTGCGACAAGTTAGCTTGACATTATTGTCATAATGTACTATGTCACACCAGTGGAATCCGAACCACCACGTTGATGTCGACGTACCAGGGGTTGCGTGGGGAAATGGAAAGACTCTTAGGCGAGGGGTTTTCCATGGAGATTTCGAAAATGTCAACGTTAAGTGCCACAAATGATTATAAATAATATGTTGTATTCGAAAAAATCATCAATAGCTATATGTTGTCGAAAAAATACAGGTGTAATCTCGAAAAATTCGGTGGATTGGTGCGAGAACTATCCAAGGTTTATGAAGAGAAAGAAAATGTTGCGAAACAATTGAGTATTTGCGATGAAGTTTTCACAAAATGCAATTGACCCCAATCACAATACCTGTTGCGACGCATTGAACCCTCACATTCTGCAAAGTAATTTTCGCATCATGTATAAATTACAAACTAGAAAAGCGAAACAGGAATTTGTTTGAATGATATGACAGTGGTCCATTCATCAATGGTTGGGTAAATGGAAGTACTGAAATGGAATTGACATTTGACTTCGATACCTTTGAAAACCAACACCATCGTGGATTAAAATGTTTATCAATTTGCTATACTAATTTAAATCACCATTGTGGAAGAAATATAATATTTCCTATCTATATTTGTTCGAAATATCAACTGATTTCAAAGCAAACTTAGGGTTAGAGTGCGTTTTAGCATTTCCTGTTATCGCGCCGATTAGATGTACACGTGGTCGAATGTTCTTCCAACAGTTGCCAGATAACCATATGTGCTTCCTGTTGAATAAAACCCTATTTTCAGGTTTTAACTAATGAAATGTTCATCAGTTCTCAAGTTTGTACAATTTGATGTTTTTATCAGCATGTTTTTTTAACCGCAGGGCGGTGGCCTAGGAAAATGTTATCTGTGCATTCGCAGTCACGTCACATGCTCTACTGCGGTCTCAAAAGCATTATGTGAACAGTCAAAAATTCAATTCATCTGTGAAAGCCAGCAAGTCACCTTCACTACGAGCTAGCTCGTTCTGTTCGGTTCTATTTTTGTGTGTGTGGTTGTGTCAATAATATCAATAATAAACACCTACTCATGTTTCATCGGAATTCTTAACCCTGAGTATATTTTCGGCCATATTAATTCCATTTTGAAAATAATTTATTCATTTTTCAAAATTGATTCATTGAAGCATTCTATTTTGAGTTAGTAAAAAAATCCATTCAGAGTTAATTATAGGCTTTTTTGATAATGTTTATAACGTTGAAAAAGATTTTTTATCCGCTTCAGATGAATCTAACTCAGTTCGATCAAGTTACCTTGGTTGAGAGAAAATCAATTGTGAATTTGGGAGATCTACCGTTCGACAAACCACACGTTATCGAGGCTGCTAAAATAGTCAGCTCAAATTTTGAAAAGGCCATTCCCTTGAGGTTAGAAGAAGCAGTTGTGTTCCTGCCACATAGGGTGACTGAAGATTATGAGCCCCACGAAGAGCAAATCATTCCAGAAAAAACTCAATAGTATTCCGGGAAACTAAAGAAGTAGGCGATCAGCATCCAGCGGCTTCTTTTGAGATTATTGAGAATCGGAAGTGAGTAGCATTTTTTAATTTTTCGAAAAGAATATTTTGATACACCACAATTATGGAGTCCTTGACTAAATTTGACTCTTTCAAATCAAAAATAATTTTTCTCTCAAATCAAATAATTCGCATGTGAGAAAATGTGATCGAGCCATGAAACGTGACAATTTGAAATTTATTTGGATGAAGTTGTCAAACTCGATCGTGTTGTCATAGGGATTGAAAATTGCACTCAATGCAATTATCAGTCTAATGTTGACATGATTGGGTGAAATTGTTCCACATGACACAAAATGACGAAATTTGAATGGTTGTTAGAACAGTCGAGAAATTATCAGTAGTAATATCCCTAGGACATTGATAACAGACGAGATAATTTCATGACAATCGCACCCAGCCTTCGGCTTCGTGCCGTTACCAAGGAACGAGCTTTCGATTGTCATGAAATTATCTCGTCTGTTATCAATGTCCTAGGGATATTACTACTGATAATTAATTTAATATTTTGTTGAGATTTAATCAGAACCTCCAATAACGTGGATGTAGAAACGAATTCAGAAGATTGGTTTGAGACGAATGCTATCGATGTGATTTTGAATAAATTAAGCGAATTTGCCGAAAAAAATGGTGGGTAGGCCTTGTAGGAAATAATTTCATTGAAAGTGGCAGTTGATGAATTCGAAATGGAAAATTACTAGTCATTCATAAAATCATCCGAAGAAATTAAGAAAAATGTATGTGTTAATGTACAGAATCATCATGATGCATGCTCCTATTGAAACGTGGTCAGCGCTTTGTATCCAACAGCTGAAAATCCCTAGAGATTGACAAGTTACTCACATTTTTTAACAGTTGATGTTTATAATTCAGAACTGAATATATTCAAAGGAAAGGAATTTCACACAGTCGTTTCCGTTGGATTAGTCGAACATAAATCAAATCAGCTAGTCAATTTATTAATAATTCGAGATGAATATTCTCCAAAACTGAATGATGATGAAGATATATGTATCAAATACCATTGTTGATGGATCAAAGAAGTTTGATAGGGATTCAAATTTGAAAATGTCATCATTAAAATATATATGTGACAGATGCCTCAATTATTTTCATGGTCAGAAAAAGTTTAATAATCCATACAGTCTTATGTGGAGAAATAAATGAAAACATTTCTTTTCCCATCATGATTTTGTCGAATTCAAGATTCACGTATATAAACATACATTTCCATTTATAATTTATGCAGATTTTGAATCCCAATTACAAAATGCACTTCAAACATTTCCAAAACTACTGCGAAGTACCAGCACCATAAGACCTAAAGTGCTTGGTATAACTTAAAATGCGCATATGATGACTCACTTCTATTATATAAAGGTTATCGAGATGGCATGGATTGGTTTGCCAAAGAAATGTCCAACATCGCCAAATTTGTTACATCCAAAATGAAAAATATTATTTAAATGGTAGTTAGACCAGGTAATGATGACACTAGCACCAGTGACGTTTCAACTGATATTTGTCATATTTGCGAAAGAAAAATCTAAGAAGACAATTTCGTATGCGATCACGACCATTTTTCAGGTGCATTCAGGGAGCTAGCCCATCAAGCCCGATGCAATTTTTACTTCCAAAATGAAAAATATTATTTTACATTCAAAATGAAAAATATTATTTAAATGGTAGTTAGACCAGGTAATGATGACACTACCACCAGTGACGTCTCAACTGATATTTGTCATATTTGCGAAAAAAATCTAAGATAAAACAATTTCGTATGCGACCACGACCATTTTTCAGATGCATTCAGGGAGCTAGCCCATCAAGCCCGATGCAATTTTTACTTCCGAAATGAAAAATATTATTTGACATTCAAAATGAAAAATATTATTTCAATGGTAGTTAGACCAGGTAATGATGACACTAGCACCAGTGACGTCACAACTGATATTTGTCATATTTGCGAAAAAAAAATCTAAGATAAGACAATTTCGTATGCGACCACGACCATTTTTCAGATGCATTCAGGGAGCTAGCCCATCAAGCCCGATGCAATTTTTACTTCAGAAAACGCTTTCTGGTACCGAAAGCTTTTCACAATCTCTCAGGATACGACTCCAACTTCTTGGTTCGAGACATTTTCAAACACGTTGGAGTGTGCTTTCAGTTAATATAGAGAAATACATTTCTCACTTAATATTATCCTAGAACTGACATAAAATTTAAATTGATCGTTTCCTTTCGTTTCCTTGGGAGCAGGTATCGGTGATGTCGCAAAATCTATGGCTATTTGTGATTCATAAATTTTGCAAAAATGATTTGTCACCTCGAATGAAAGCCGATTCAAATAACTAACAATGGAAGGCCTATTCCCCTTTGAATACATCGAAACTGAAGGAAACTAGCTTACCTTCTATTCATAATTTTTGCAATAGATTATACGATACTAATATTGCTGATGATGTCTACCCTCATGCTAGAAACATTTGAAAGGCTTTCAAAGTGAATACACTTGGAGAATATAAGTGACTTGTACCGGGTGTCCCAATAAGGTCGGCTAGCGGCTGTATCTCGAGAATCATTCGACATATTGATTTCGGAAAAAAATAATCCTAACAAAAGTGACCTCAAGAAATTCATGGAAATTGTTTTCCACTCTCAAATCCTACCGCTAGATGGCGTAATTTGAAATCTAAATTGAAAAACGGTTATTTCTTCAAAAAGTCCCGCATGAAGGTGGGTAATGTGAAATTGTTTTGGACTCTTCTAATGATACTCTAAAAATTACCTATTTGACATTTTGACCTATCTCTCGAAATGAGGGGTGGGGGAAGGGTGGAACCTTATAGCAGATAAAGTTCGATAACTCTCGACTACGTCATCTGATTTCAATGATCTTGGTCTCGTTTTGGAGCTATTGAATGGAGGAATCATAATATGCAATGAAACTTGAGTTTATATCCGAGAATTGACCGCCAGATGGCGTTCTTCTACCGCTCAAGCAATTTACACAAATATCTACGGATAATTAAATGGGATGCTATATTTATTATCACGCTATTCTATTACTCATGGAATAACCCAAAAAATAGCACAAACTGGACGTCGCTATCGTTTCTCAAACATGAGTTATCAATAAAAATGTTGTTTTAGGAACTAATTTTCAATATTAATCAATAAGCAAGTATGCCGTGGGAAACGAAATGATAAAAATCAACTTTTAATCTAGCAAATGCTCAAAGTGACGCCCATCATTGTCAATACATCTTTGAAGTCTTCGCCTTGTTCCATCTACAGCAGCTTCGATTTCTGCCACAGAAATAGATGTAATGGCATTTCGGATTCTGAGAATCATGTCTTCCTTTGTGGTTGGCCGGGTCTGGTAGACAATATCTTTAAGTCTCCCCCATAAATAAAAGTCAAGAACAGTCAAATCAGGGGATCTGGGTGGCCAAGGAAATAAACTACCTCTTCCTATCCATTTATTGGGTAACTGAATATTTAAGTATTCCCTGACGATGGCAGCATAATGGGAAGGGCAACCATCGTGTTGAAACCACATGTTTGCACGAGTTTCTAGAGTTACCTCTTCCAAGAGAACTGTTGAGTGATTTCTCAAAAATTCTAAATATCTCGCCCCATTGAGAGTTTCTTCAAATATAGAGATAATAATTTTACCTTCAATTATGCCGCACCACACATTTACGCTAAAATGATTTTGATGATCAATTTCCATCATCCAATGGGGATTATTGGCCGACCAATAATGCATATTATGCAAGTTAACTTGACCTCTACTTGTGAATGTAGCCTCATCTGTCCATAAGATTTGATTCAAAAAATGTTGATTCTCTCTGGTCATTTGAAGCATCCAGTAGCAGAAATCCAATCTTCGGTCAAAATCGAGTGGTTTGAGCGCTTGGTGAAGTTCAACATGATATGCATGTAATCTTTCTCTCTTTAGAATCCTCTGAACAGTAGATCGAGGAATATTCATATCTCTTTCTATATCCCTGATACTGTGATGAGGATGAGCTTCAACGTAAGCGAGCACATTCACAATATTATCCTCATTTCGAGATATGCGATTCCTGTTCCTGGCTTGTATCGACATCACTTGTCCACTTTCTCGCAAACGTCTTGCTAAACGCATGAAAACCCTTCTCGAGAAATGTCGTCTCCGAGGATATCTCATTCTCTCAGCGTACTCCCGCGAAGCAATAACTGCATTTTCCATACTTTGAAAGAACACTGCCAACATATCATATGCTTCAACAACATTATACGACATATTTTCCAAATTTTTCACATCAATTTCAGATACATATAGGCATAAAGCTAAAATCAATCACTTATGACAGATAAACATTGTGTATTTCATTTTTCCGTTTTCCACGGCATACTTGCTTATTGATGAATATTGAAAATGAGTTCCTAAAACAACATTTTCGTTAATAACTCATGTTTGAGAAACGATAGCGACGTCCAGTTTGTGCTATTTTTTTGGTTATTTCATGAGTAATAGAATAGCGTGATAATAAATATAGCATCCCATTTAATTATCCGTAGATATTTGTGTAAATTGCTTGAGCGGTAGAAGAACGCCATCTGGCGGTCAATTCTCGGATATAAACTCAAGTTTCATTGCATATTATGATTCCTCCATTCAATAGCTCCAAAACGAGACCAAGATCATTGAAATCAGATGACGTAGTCGAGAGTTATCGAACTTTATCTGCTATAAGGTTCCACCCTTCCCCCACCCCTCATTTCGAGAGATAGGTCAAAATGTCAAATAGGTAATTTTTAGAGTATCATTAGAAGAGTTCTAAACGCTTTCACATTACCCACCTTTATGAGGGACTTTTTAGAGAAATAACCATTTTTTAATTTTGATTTGGAATTACGCCATCTAGCGGTGGGATTTGAGAGTTGAAAACAATTTCCATGAATTTCTTGAGGTCACTTTTGTTACGATTATTTTTTTCCGAAATCAATAGGTCGAATGGTTCTCGAGATAAAGCCGCTAGCCGACCTTATTGGGACACCCGGTACATGCGTACTGATATTCTTCTGCTCGCAATGGAACCGTTTCGAGAATTCTTATTGAAAACATACTCTCTTGACCCCGCCTGGTATTACACCATGTCTCGGGATACTTGGGATTGTATGAACAAATTACAAATTTCGAAGGATAAAGATATAATAATGTTTGTAGAAGAGGCGTTAAGAGGAGGAATATCGGTTTGTTGCAATATATATAGTTACTCTAATAATAAATGTCAGAGCAAATATGACCCTAAGAAACCATTGAAATATCTACTACCTCGATGAGAATATCTTGTTTGGAAAAGCTATGAGTGAACCACTCCCCAATGAAGACTTCACTTGGGTTGATGACAACAGACAGCAACATCGATGTCACGCAAATTTATGATAATAGCCCTGAAGGCTATATTCTCCAAGTGGATTTGGAGTATCTCAGGGGATTACATGATTAACATAAATATTCCTCATTTTTTACGAACATCGAATTTCACTTTATTCCAATTGATCAAAGTCAATGGCAACCTTCATAATAAAAAACAATACACCCTGCACTCTAAAAAATCTGCAGCATGGATTGAAATTGACTAAAATCCAAGTTCTGAAATTCGAACAGTCGGCGTGGCGGTAAACCTGCAGCAAAATGAACTCGCACCGATTTTGATGAAAATTTCACAGAAGCTTCCTAACGTGAATATGAACTCCCCACGATGAAAAAATTTCCGCGGAAAAGCCTCCAACCTATTTTTTTTTCAAAAAGTTTGTGAAAATCGGTCACTTTTCAGAATTAAGAATATGATTAAAATTGTACTTACTTTGTCATTAGGGAATGTATTAATTTGACCAATATATTCGATTGGAATTCCAATATGATATTTGATTGAAAATTTATTGAGGAAAAGCTCCAAAAAGAGTATTTCCACATTCCCAGAATATATTTTTCAAGTATCAAACCAGATGATAACTTCGATGTCAAATGTCACGTTTCAATTGGAAAATGACAAGAGCAACGTTGCCATATTTGATATTTGGTGAGTATGCATGAAATCAAATAATTGTGTCATTGCATATTTACGTTAATTTTCAAAAACATTTCTCACTCAATTTATATTGCATTGATTTTCACAATAGAAATACATCCATTACTACATTATTTTATAGATATGACAATTCGAATTGAATTATTTTATTGAATTTCCATTTTTTTCCAAGTTGGTCGATTCGAATTGAATTATTTTATTGAATTTCCATTTTTGTCCAAGTAGGTCTTATATTTGCGTATCCTGGCAATGAATTGTTTGAAACAAATGCAGTTCAGTTTTAATATTTTGTTGCATTAGAGTTAATTCCCGATTC
Source organism: Chrysomela aeneicollis (assembly GCA_029955515.1). Lineage (NCBI taxonomy): Eukaryota > Metazoa > Arthropoda > Insecta > Coleoptera > Chrysomelidae > Chrysomela > Chrysomela aeneicollis. The sequence goes on from JARUHQ010000036.1 coordinate 707,413, forward strand.
TTTTTCGAAATGAATGTCATTAAAATCTATAATATTTGTCAAAATAAGCAAGCATTACTATCTCATTTGAGAAATTGGAAGTTAATTCCTTATGAAGAGAATTACCTCTGCCCTGATTGCGAAGGCCAACTCTCATTGATTGAAGATACGTTCAGGTATGAGAATCACATTTTTTAAATTGATATTTAATGCTCTATTTCTGACAATCTTAAATATGACATGAAAATAAAATCTTATATCGTTCATCAGATATTCCTAAATATTTTGATTTGCAATTATTGAGATATACATTTATTGGGACTTTGAACTCTTTACTGGAAATTCATCTATGACCATGACATTGCTGATTTGCTCTTTTATGCCCAATATCGAAAACTGTAGCTTGAAATTTGAAATGCTGATTACTTTTTTCGATTGATTATGCGTTAGCTTGTTAATCTTGAATAATAACACAGCTTTCATCCAAGCAGTATGTCGGAGTAGTGGACCAGTTGTCTATTCAAAATTTCTTTTCTAAAAAATTTACTAAAAATATTAAAGTAGCCTATCACTCATAGGTTAGTATGTTCAGGTTAGATAGGTCTCATTGAATATAAATAATAGAGCGATATCGTATTCAAATTTTCCGCTTAACATATACATCAGCCGATAAGCAATGTCGTATCTAAATTCAATAGCGCGAATCTCTCGTCATTTGAGTATAGCGTCATTTGAATTGTGAGTTGCTTACTATTTTGGTGTATCTATGTTAGATTGAGAAAGATCCGCTTCCATTTCAGACTAAGGTTTAAACTATTCTTATTCAAGAAAAATAATGAAAATACCAAATTCTTCCTTCTTTTTTACAGGATTGATGGTTGGAAGTGGGTTTGTCAAAATATGATATCAGTAAGGAAACAGAAGTTACGGAAATGTACCTTCACGAGATCATTTCGTAGTGGAACATTTTTTTCAAAAACAAAATTGTCAATTTTCCAGGTTTTGGCTTTCGTTAATTTGTGGGTTTCAAATGCTACATTAACATTAATTAAGGATCAATTTGATATATTGACATGGCATACTGCTGTTGATTGGGCAAGTTTTTGTCGAGAGGTTTTGCTTCAAAATTTTATAGAAAATCCGGAAAAAAATTGGTGGACCTGGCAAAATAGAAGAAATAGATGAGAGTAAATTTGGGAGAAGGAAATTCAATAGGGGGCATAGAGTTGAGGGTCAATGGGTTTTTGGGGGTTTTGAACGGGAAACAGGAAGAATTTTCATGGTCACAGTTGACAAAAGATATACTGACACTCTTGTTCCAATCATTGAAAAATGGATTGAAAAAGGAACAACAATTTTATCTGACTGTTGGAAAGCTTATGATTGTCTATCACGAGAAGGTTATGATCACAGTGAATCATTCTATACATTTTGAAGATCCTGAGACTGGAGTTCATACTAACTCGATAGAATGCTCGTGGAGACATGCGAAAGCGGTTACCTTGTCAAATGGTAGGATTAAGGCCCATATACCAGGGAATTTGGCAAGGTATATGTTTTATAAGAGATGCTCTATAATGAATCTGAACAGGACAGAGGAATTCTTTAGATTAGCTGGGACGTTGTATGATCCCACCAAAAATCTAGTTCATGCTGATGAGATTCATGTTGCGGAAGAAGACGATACTATAGACATGGATGAATAAAATTGAATTGCTTTAAAATTGGCCCTTTTCAGGGCCGCCAATTTTTCAAATAGAATTCGTTAAAAAAAGTATAATATGTGAAATATTTTCGACTTGGCAACGTTGCTTTTAGAACGCTTGACATTATGACATTTGACTTTGCAGTTATCTTCTCTTTATGATGATTGAAAAATACAATCTGAAAATGTCAAAATAACTATTTTTAGAGCTTCTTCCGAATAAATTTCCTGTCAATTTTTATTTTGTGATTCCAACTCAATATTTTGGTCTGATCAATACACTTCCTATCAATAAAGTAAGTACAATTTATAGGTCCTAAATTTGATTGATTTACTTGATTTCAACAAACAATTTGTAAAAATAATAGGTTTGAGGTTTTTCCGCGGAATTTTTTTTATTTCTTGGGTTTACTATTCACGTTAGGAAGCTTCTGTGAAATTTTCATCAAAATCGGTGCGAGTTCCCTTTGCTGCAGGTTATCTTGTAGCCGTCGAATTAAAAAATTCAAAGTTAATTTTCAATAAGCTCTCATACATTGGTATGTATATTCTTGATTTATCTTTAACGATTATCATTATAATCTCATACAAAAATTGAATGAATGCGAAACATGTGAAATTTTAAGCTGATGTACACCAACAAGGACAGTTTTATTTATGAAATTACATATGTATACATCTTGATATTGATACATCTGCCTACGCTGTAGATGTTTATGAGATTCCACAAGCCAATGAGAAAGTATTGAGATTGTTGAAGGATGAGGCCAATGGTAATTTCACATTTTGTTGGGTTACGGGCTAAAATGTTAACTTATATAAAGGAAATGCTTAGAAAAAAAATAGCTGGATAGAGAACGATTGAAGGATAAAATGAAGAAATTCGGATTAACTAAAAAGTCGAAGGAAGTGAAAAAAAAATTTGTTAAGAATGACATATCATTTGAGGATTACGTAAATTGTTTGAAAGCTAAAAAAGAGAAGAATATAACCCAGTGGACGATTCATTTCAAAGCCCTTGATGTCTACTCCATCGAACAATCTGAAATCGGATGAAGAGAAAACTCATGAGAGGCGATGATTAGTTCGATACTTGTTAATAGTTTGAATTAATTTTTATCATTTTAATTACAGCAGAAATGAATCTGTCATACCTTTGTATGTGAAAACATGCATTCTGCTCTAGACTTCATCATCAGATCCTCGTTGCATTCTCCATCAACAGAAAAAGTTGTTCAAGTGGCGAAAGATTCGTCGATAATCATAATAACGATAATATTTTATGGAATTTTTCCGATTATGGTCATGAAATCAATATGACTTTTCATGCTCAACAGGCAAATTTGGCGTGCTGAAAAAATTTTTGGAATCAAGGAATTCAATTCAATTGTCTGTAAATGATGTGTTGAAAAGTTCATCAACAAGTTGAAAGTGATTCAGAATAAATAATTGTATTACCAAGACAAACATCTCATTGCATAGATACACTTTCGTATACAAAATAGTTAGGATTGAGGGTATTCCATTTTAGACGTTTTACATTTTGAAAATTAATTTCATTTAGTTCTTAGTTTATGTGGTATGTTAATTATCAAGGTTTATACACATAATCATTATAATTATTCTATATAAGTAACAATTTTTAAACTCAATACTATTTAGACTAGCTCTAGCTTGATTATTTATTATTATTTGCTATTACCTGTTACATTATCTATTGTTTCTTTGCTTTCATTATAATCATTATGTGATGCATTAGCAACTGAATAACTTTGTATAACTCCGCACAAGTTATCTTACTGGAGTTTACATTTGTAATTTATCATGCATGTTTATACAAGGTATGTATGTATGTATGATTAGGTACTGGAAAAACGCTTTTCTCTTCTTTCTATTCTTAAGTTCTACAAGCGATGAAATACATGATCTATAACAGAATGAATTATTATGATGTCAAAATGACTTTCACAATATGTCATTCAAATTGAGAGATCGTGATGGGTGTTGTCAAGTAAAAAAAAGAAGAATATACTGATGGAAAAACATGATTGTGGGAATTAATTTTTTTCACCTATAATCACACGAGAGCTGTTTTTGTCGAAGTGAACTTGATATGTATCAATGAGAATTTTGTTGCTTGGCAATTTAACGAAAAAAACCGCACCTGAGTCCGTAGGAAGAATAATTTTTCTGGCAGTTTTTGTAGTTGAATTGCCTAATGGTAACAAAATTCGAATTATAAATGTCAAGTTCACTCAAAGACTCAAAGAAAAACTAGAGTGTAATTCGATAAGACAATGTAATGAATATGTAAATCGTTGAATTTTATTAAATCGCGACATTTTCACAAATAATATATTTTTCTGACAACGTATGATGTAATGCTTTCAAAAATTAGGTTCCGTTTTGTCGCTGGAAAATTCAGGGCAAACTTTTTTTGCTGTCATAAAAACAAAACACCGCGACACATGGCATTTTTATTGCATGAATTGAATTGTCGAAAAGAAAAAAAGTTGCTTTCTCTGCAATCTATAATATTACTCAATGTGTATATCATTGGCAGAGAGAGATGTCCTTCGTAGATCTATGAATAAAAATTATAAAATGAATTATTCGTTTCATTTATAATGTATGGAAAGGTGAAATGAAAATAACATTATATTTATAGTATTTTATTTAAATGAGCTAATATTTGATCTTAACCAAGAGTAAGATATTCTGAAAGTACATCGATAAACATACTACTGGCAGCATGACAGAACTGATATAAAATTTCTTTCGAACTCAATTCAGTTTGTTTGTTTCTGATCCAATCGGCTGCAGTATTAAAAGATTATTATAGAACATGGCTGGAGTAAACTGACTAGCTAGACTTAACCCGCAGGTGGAAAGCAGGAAGTATTGAGCAGGTGATGTGTTTGAGCTTGTGCCCTCAAATGTATCCAAGCAACTATCATCAAGAAGAAGAAGAACGACTATCTTCAGAATTCACTTTTTAACCACCCATAATTGCTGCTTGTAAACTGATGCGAATGCTGTGCTGTTTGTCACACTTATAACCCACTCCACCTACTTGTCCAGCTCTTTCTGTTCTTCCAATACAATCTGTGTATTCGTGTGTGTGTCTGAAAAGCCGCCTGATTTGCTTGATTTGTGAATGTTTTGTATTTTAAACAATTATCAGCATAAATCTATATGTTTTGTATCCTATCGAGTCTCATCAACCATTTAACAAACACTTTCTTGCCTCGTCTTCGTATTATTTTCTCTACGAAGTGAAAATCTGACTTGGCGATTTTTTGAAGTCCCTTCGAATAAAAGGTTTCTTCGATTGGCACCCCTTGCATGTCTTCCAAGAGATATGTGGTAGGATCTGTTATGCGAACTTGCGCAATTGTGATTGATTCCGTAGTCCAATTCAGAGTATAATTGACAATATTCAATATCAAATCAATCGGCTACAATGTTCATGACGTCCTTAGTATTCGACGTCTTCCGCAAGCCAACTTTCCATGAATCCGTCGCCAAAGTAGAGTGGCGTATCTACCACCCATACGTCAAATCGATTGGAAACAATGATGTCATATACTTACCATTAATCAAGCAGATTCATGACGCCATATTTTGAGGTGTTCTCGTCATCAAATCGAAATTAGATGTAACGTTGATTCTCGTACCTATGAGTTATGCAATAAGGAATTGAATTAAAATGCTGTCAGATATCTGGAAACAACGAGTACAGCTAGATATAGATATTTGTGGTATGCTCTCGAAGATTCGCGCCATCTACCTATATCAAGATGGATCTACGCAGATGCTTTCATTCTCAATGCAGATGAGACGTTCACCATGAACATTCCACTGAACCACCTGTTCTTCATATTCAATGATCATCAGGTGGCAACACTGGAAACACAGTAGATTCGTTTAGTTCGATCGCGCAGCGTGTCAACAGCGTAAAAGTTGAAGGAAATGTGGTTACTGGTGACGATAGTGTGTCAACGATGGCATGACAAAAAGCACTGCTAAAATTAAAATCGAAAGCATGACCTTGAAGGTGTCATATCTCACTCAAAATGATGACATAACATTTCAACTGATGAAACGTATGCGAGCAGATGAGCCAATAAAATATTTGGAGAAAGGTATTTAGGATCATGAGGAGAGATTCTATGGATTGAATGAATTTCTTCACGGGAAATGGTTGAGGGACGAAGGACAAGCTCTGGACGAATAACTGGCGGGGAGAGGGGAAGAGAGAGGAAAGAGTATAACGAGAGGTTATCACGAAGAGTGGCAGATTGTTGTCTCCGATCCACTTTTTTGGGATATTTTTGTAAAATAGGCCTCATCATCGTACAGTGTGGTATATGTATATCTGTTACTCACCCTAGGGCACTGCTATTGTATATAACAAGCTAATTTCAGAACCACAAAACCACTTATAGTTTAAATGTTCTAGCTGGTTCATTACCATAACTTTGTAGGATGCCTTCATTTTTGCATGTTGCTTTCTTCTCTTTTACTTGCCACTAGCTCTCACAACTATTGTCACTTACTAGGTGTGGTTATTGTAAACCTAATATATATACACTGTGTCCAAGATAAGAATGAACAGCATGGGGATATCGGAAACGGTAAGTGATACGGGGCCGATTAAATTAGAGAAAAGTAGCGCATTTATGTGCCTTATAACATGACATTTAGAAAGTTTTAATATTCCAAGTAGTTTCGTAGATATCCGAGAAAAACCGAAATTTGAGAATTTCGTTTTTATTTTCTCCTAGCTTTATTTTCAAAGGAAATGTAATACAAATAGCACTTCGCCATGGCCACTTTTTAAGGACTACACGATATCATAAGCAGAATTTTTCTGCGACGTTTCGTCTTTTAGAAAACATCATCAACTTTGTATTTGTATATGGGCCGAAACTGAAGTATAACCTGTATACGACTCCATTTTTCATTGTGAATACAGCAATGTATCACACAATATGATTTCGGAACCATTTCTCGCGCAAAATGTAATTAAATGAATACTTAATTCTTTTTTCTTCAATTTTAGATAGTAGGCGTCTAAATATTGATTTACCAGGTTGTCGCCTATCTGGATTTTTTTTTTCCAGCGCCTACTATCTAAAATTGAAGAAAAACAGATTAAGTAATCACTAAATTACATTTTGCGCGAGAAATGATTCCGAAATCATATTGTGTGATACATTGCTGTATTCACAATGAAAAATGGAGTCGTATTACTTTAGTTTCGGCCCATATAAAAATACAAAGTTGATGATGTTTTCTAAAAGACGAAACGTCGCAGAAAAATTCTGCTTATGTTATCGTGTGGTCGTTAAAAAAATGGCCATGGCGAAGTGCTATTTGTTTTACATTAGCTTTGAAAATAAAGCTAGGAGAAAATGAAAACGAAATTCTCAAATTTCGGTTTTTCTCGGATATCTACGAAACTACTTGGAATATTAAAACTTTCTAAATGTCATGTTATATGGCACATAAATGCGCTACTTTTCTCTGATTTAATCGACCCCGTATCACTTACCGTTTCCCATATCCCCATGCTGTTCATTCTTATCTTGGACACACTGTATACAATAGGAGCTCCTAATGCTACCACACAGGTAATCCAGCGCGTATACCAGCGGTTTTTCAACATTTCAAATAATTATAATAAAAAGTTAGAGTTTCAAACGTCCGGCGACAATGTCAAGTGAACTCGCAGTCGTGCTTGCTTGAATACGTCATGCGGTGCGACATCGTGGCATCAGCATCGACCGCATTTGTCATCATGTAATGGTATTACCGCTGTGTGCTGCGCTATCTGGTGACTGTTTCATGAAGCTCAGCGCTAGAATCGGTATAGACATACTACTATAACATACGTGATTTCAGCAGCTCCCAGAATTATCAATGGTAAAACACCAGGATATTCAAAATGATGCACGTACGTTTAGTACATCATGTGATTAAAAATGATGAAAGTTCAGTTCATTTTTCAAGCAAAAGAGATAAGGGTATTTTTGAACCACCCTGTATCAAGATAATAAGGATTAGGCTGGAGTTAGGAGAGCCTTCAAATATCAACTATCACCAAATAACGATACCATAGTATTTCTGAACTCGAAGATAATCAGCGTTTTTATTGGTCATGATTTCCGAAGAACAATTCGTAATTAAAAAAGTTTCAGATGAGACGGTGTTCCAGTTAAGATATCGTAGTCGTTACTAATTTCTAATGAGAGTGGCAACACCCATTTATCGAAATTTATTTTTATTCTTATTCATTTGAGTAAATAATTTTTGAAGTGATCCGTTGTCTGGTTCATCAAAAACATGTTGTATACCATGCACTGTATAAGGAATATGATGATGCATTAGACGTTTCTGTTTTGAATAATCATCTAGAAAATAATGGCAGATGATATGCGGCTGTATAGATGATCACCTAAGAAAGTTTGCAAACTTTAGTGAAAGCTGAAGAGTTCGTTGAATTTTTTGACAAATTTGAATTAAGTGGACATTTAGTTCTTTATACTAAATCTGATCGATTTATGTCTTTCACCGTTAATTGCCAGACATCACCATATATAATCGAATTTCAATTTGCAATCACTTACCAACAGTTTCGACGAAAATGCCTTCTTTATTATTCCAATCGAAGAATTTAACAATTGCTGAATCATTTTCATTGGTGATGGTTAATACGCGACTGTCATGTTGGTTACATCTTGCGGGGAACATTTCATTCGCATTTGGTGCATATGGAACGATCATGAAGTAGTTCAAATATAATGCTTGTTCTGAAAGATTGAGAGTTTCAGTTAGCCATTCAATAAATCGAGTATCACACTCACTCACCCTCCAAAGATTGTTCTATTTCAGTTGACAAATCCAGAAGCTTTCTATAGTTGTTCGTGAAGTTATTCAGAGTATCAAGATTCGATATGTTCTTCATAAGTTCAGAGACATTGACACCTTGATATGTTTTCTCGCAATTCAAGTTGAGCAAGGAGACGTTGTTGAAAATTATTGGGGACTTGATGTAATTGATATCATGTCGATGTGCCTGTAAATATAAATGTACACTAAATTTCTGAAATCTGTAAATTTGAGTATGACGTAACGAACTAATTCACTGTTCTTGATGATTGAAAGCTTGTTTTTCCCGTTGAGTGAATGCTTATATGTGCGAATATTTGAAATACATTATCCACTACAAGAAAACTATTACGATATAAACTATCGACAGATTGATTCGTGTCGAGAGACTATGCCATAATTTATTCTATATTCGTTTTATACATTTCTACATCTTTGTAAGATACAGCCTATACAATACTTATTTCATGAGAAGTTGGGTATGAAAGAGCCAAAGAAAACAGACAGATGTGTCAGACGAACCATCAAACGGATTATCAGACAGACCATCGGACGGGCCATCTAATAGACCACATGAAAGACCAGACAGGTCAGAGATAAACATCAAAAATTCAACGATAAATCGAATTCGACGAAACGATATATGGAATAACGAGAATGTAATCAAGAACTTTTTAGAGATATCATAAGAGGAAAGGATTGAAATGAATTACAGGGTTTTTGAATGGAGAAATTTCGTAGCCGTTCCATAGTAGTATAGCTGAGCCGCTTCTAGCCCACTTTGACCTCAAGTAACCCCGTGGATGGCATGTCCATCAGCAGTGACCATACAGTAGGGGGTCTAGTGAAGGTCACGAAGACATCTTCAATCTGAAGACATCTTCGACCTGAAGACATCTTCGACCTGAAGACATCTTCCATTTCAGAAAAACTTGCAGACCACACCCCTCTCACACCCCCCCTTGGACCCCTCATGCTATACCACCCTTAGTGCTCCACGATCCGAAGACATGACGTCATATTTCATTTAAAAAAAGCCAGTACAGTACAATCGGGATTCGAACCCGCACCAATACGATGCAAAGTTTCAAGACCAAACGCTTCGGCCACGCGGCCACTGCGGGACATATCAATTTATATTCATAATACTAGACCGATGCGGTCATATGTGCAACGCAGCGGAGCGTCAAGCGGAAAAACGAGCAATGCTTTATTGTTCAGTGTAGACAGATAATCGCATTTAAGGTCAGGTTCGCTGCATTCATCATATTCTCCTGCTGTTATTGGGCAAAAATTATTCAATATGCTTCCACTGGCACTGAAATCCTGTCAAACAATAAGGACCTTTGAATGCGGCCTGAAAAAAATACTCTCAGATAATATTTTTTATTCGATTGATGAATTTATGAATTTTGCCAATTGAAACAGTGACGTCCAATTGTGATTTGTCTTTTTATATAACGTAATTTCAAGCTGAACTTATGTCATATTTTATAATTTTCTTATTTATTGTCATTGTGTATTTAAGCTACCTTTACTTCTAACTCTTTCCTGTCTGACTGATCCTATACAAATTTTATTTGTCAAAAAGGTTATGAAGTATTATTATTATTATTATTCCATTGATGACTCAACATATCACGTCATGATGCATCAGCGTGATGTATTCGAGCAGATCTATTTCAGAGATAAGAGACCGCGCTGCGACTGACACTGTTGCCAGACGTTTGAAAAAATAAGGCATTGTTGCCAGACGTTCGAAAATATCTGAAGATATCCCATAATGTACCTACCAAAGTAGAATCCGAACCACCACGTGGATAATTGATGGATAACGGGGTGTGGCTGCCCGAAGTTAGGTGTCTAACGTTTGACGTCTGACGTCTGACGTTTGTCGTCTGGCATTTGACATTTGACACAAGTAGAATCCGAACCACCATGTGTGAATACCCCAAATTACAGGATGTGGTTGCTGAAGTTAGATATTCGACATCTGACGTTTGGCTTGCTGAAGTTAGGTGTCCGACGTCTGACGTTTGACGTCTGATGTCTAACCTTTGACGTCTGACGTTTGGTGTCTGACATTCAACTTAAGCAACTGATAATTTACAGTTGACGTATGACATTTGACGCCATAATATTAAAATTGTTGCTATATCTAGATCATATAAACCGTGCCTTAACCATGACGCTACGGATCATCCTATTAAAAGCAATAAAAAGTATCGTCGACTAATAATAAACCAAATTGCACATGATGATGTGATTTTTATCTATGTATTCCGTTCGATATATCGATAATGAATGTAAGTTCGCAGGTGGCCAATGATGATGATATCATATATCGAGACCATAATTATTCATGGATAACAATGATGATGTTATGCTTACATCAGCATTTTAGTCAATACATTGATAAACAAAGAGGTCATTGATAAGTTTGCACGTGGCCGACAATGATATCATGAATCATGATTTCTTATCGACAATTCCTGGAACAATTAGCAGACCAAACATTTCTCACATTTCACTGAGTCCGCATGTAACGAATTTTCTTTCTATAAATGGATCGTTGACAGTGCGGAGAATCAGTTCTCGTTAATCTTGCATCACGAGCAGACACATTTTCCCTCTGCCTCTCGAAAAACAATATTGTTTGTGCTTTATACCGCAAATCGTAAGTACAGTTTTGTATTAACTCGATTCTTGATATTGTAATGGAATTCGGCAAAGTCATGAAGAAGTATCGCCGATATCAAAATATCCTCCTGTATTGGACATTCCAGATAGCTCTCGAATGTTCGTGAAAGATCTAGAACAGAAAAGGATGGAATATCCTGGAAGCTTTCAGATGGAGAGAGATGACAGGAAAGTGACAGTTCGAGAAGGTTCTAGAACAACTCAACCACGATATATATACAGGGCCAGATGATGGCAGGAGTGTGTTGAATACGAAGTCACGTTACGTGAATATCGTGAAAATAATTGTTATGAATTAGTCTGTCATAAGTGTTAGTGTTCGTTGAAATAAATTAGTTATCAGTTTAAACCCAGTCGTCGTTCACTTCTACCCACGAAGATCGTAACAATTGGTGTCAGAAGCGAGGATTTGTGAATTTCGTTGGACTTTTGTGAACGAGCAGTGAAAAATGAAGAGACTCAGTGAATTGAAGGTAGTGGACTTGAAACGTGAGTTGGAGGAAAGGGATCTCGAGACTGCAGGAACGAAAGTGGTACTCCAGCTTCGTTTCAAAGAGTACCTCATCGACGTCGGCGAAGATCCAGAGACTTTCGTCTTCGAAGAACCGGAGGATAAGATTGCGGCTCAGATGACTGCTCAACAAGAGATTTCGGCGCAGAAAGTGGCAAAGCAAGATAAGATTTCTGCTCAAATGATTGCCCAGCAAGAAGAGGTTTCGGCGCAGATAGCGGCTCAACAAGACAAGATCACGGCTCAGCAGGACAATATCGTTGCCCAGATTTCTGCTCAGCGTGAGGAAGTACTGTCGTAGATTTCTGCCCAACGGGAGGAGGCTTCGTCGCAGATAGCGGCTCAGCGTGAAGAGATAGCGGCTCAGCGAGAAGAGATAGCGGCTCAGCAGGACAATATCGTTGCCCAGATTTTTGCTCAACGAGAAGAAGTTATAGCACTGATTTCTGCTCAACGTGAAGAAATTTCGGCGCAAATTCTAGAGCAACAAGAGAAGATGGCGACTCAGCAAGACCAGGTCGTGACAAAGATTGCTGACCAGGAAGCAATAACGAAGCAGTTGCAGGACCAGAGAAAATGAAGATACAACTGGGAAATTGGGATCATACACTGAAGGAGCCTGAAAGCTAGACACAGTAACTCCAGCAAATCGAGTGAAGCCGCCTACGTTTGACGGAAAGACATCTTGGCCGAATTACCTGAAACAGTTCGAAGCAGCTGCCAAAGCAAATGGATGGACATCAAAGGACAGGGCTCTAACGGTTGCTCTACGAGGTGATGCATTGAACATCTTGCAAGCCATTCCGGAGAGTGAGGCCGACAGCTGAGAACATCTCATCAAACGTCTTGACATGCGATATGGTCATGAACATCTGCAGCAGGTATTCCAATCACAGATGAAGAACCGTTGACAGAAAGCCAACGAAAGCCTGCAGGAATTTGAAGCGGACGTTGACAGATTGGTCCATTGCGCCTACCCGTCAGTCCCGAATCTCTTATAGAATGTCTAGCTGTACAAACATTCGTCGATGGTATAAGAGATAAAGAAATCCAGAGGACGGTGTGTCTGAGTCGGCCCAAGAACCTTATTGATGCAGTAACAGCGCGTTGGAGTTCGAAGCCGCGACAGAAGCTTCCCACATATGTCTGACAGTTCGAGCCATGGATGACGATGACAACAAAATCGAGAAATGCAGAAAAGAAGCTGATGAAGCCCTACTCGGTGCCATCAAGAATATCTTGGACGAGACAAAGAAATCGGTTCAAGGAGAGAACTGTGGGAAGCTGGGGCGTACTACTCAGAGAGACCGTAAGCGAACAAAGGGGGTGGCCAAGTCAGGACCTCCAAAGCCACAGGAACATCGAGATGGGACCAGTCAAACGAATGCAGATGTCTTGTCCAGACGACCCTGTCCTCCTGGGCGCTCCAATTGTAGAGGTTTGGAGGTTGAAGAAGCGTCCATCAATAGGACTACCGTTGTCAGCGATGATTGGTTGCCTGCAGCTGTTCAACAGGATCCAGAGCTTCGAAAACTCCGGGAATGGAAGGAAGCAGATCGTCGCCCCTCTTGGCAAGAAGTAGCCCCATTATCACAATCATTGAAGGCTTACTGGGGTCAGTGGGACTCTGCAACTAGAAAAAGGCCTGCTAAAGAGGAAACTCGAGAACGAGAACGGGTCACACCATCGAATGCAGCTAGTGATTCCTAAGAGCCGAGTTCCGGAGGTACTGCGCTACGTACACGATAGGACTTCAGGAGGACATCTGGGAGTGAACAAGACTCTATAGAGGGTTCGTGAGCGGTTCTACTGGGTGAACTACAGCGATGACGTCAGAGAATGGTGCCGTAAATGCACCGTCTGTTTCGCAAGTGATGGGCCGCATCGAAAACCGAGAGCCCATATGAGGCAGTACAATTTGGGTAACCCGTTTGAGAGAATTGCCTTATACATTGCTGGACTATTATTGATAACCGATGATGACAATCGATATTTTCTGGTTTGCATGGACTACTTCACCAAATGGGTGGAGGCGTATGCGATTCCTAATCAAGAAGCTGTAACCGTCGCTGGTGTACTATTGAAAGAACTCATTAGGTAGTCGATTTGGGGTACCCATGGAACTTCACTCTAACCAAGGTCGGAACTTTGAGAGTGAGGTATTTCGGACAATGAGTGAGAGGCTAGGAATCAAGAAGACCAGGACAACACCACTACATCCTCAAACAGATGGAATGGTGGAACGCATGAACCGGACTGTAGGAAAATACCTCTGCAAAGTCGTGGATCAACATCAACGGGATTGGGACCAACATCTGCCCTTCTTCTTGATGGCTTACCGATCAGCGGTGCAAGAATCTACAGGACAGACTCCAGGAAAGGTGCTGTTTGGACGAGAGATGAGGTTTTCATGTGACCTGGTATTTGGATGCAGACCCGGCGAAGACGTGGCAGGTGAAGATTACATAGCGAACCTGAAGCGGAAGATGACCGATATACACGAATTGGTTCGTCCTAATCTTCGGATCTCCAGCGAACGAATAAAGGAACGCTATGATATCAGAGCCAATGGCAATTGCTACGCAGAAGGTGATTTGGTGTGGCTCCACAATCCCCAGATAAAACGAGGACTGTGTCCAAAGTTGCAGAAATCTTGGGAAGGACCCTACCGCGTTAAGAAGAAGATCAACGCATCTACCACATCAGCAAAGTTCCCAATGGTAAACCAAAAGTCGTTCACTTCAACAGACTCGCACAATTCGAGGAAACGCTGGATCAACAAGTGCAGCAAGTAGAACTGCAAGACGAAGAGGAGCTCACTTTCGAAGACTTCATGGAAGTATACAGCGGTTCATCGAAGGCAATATTTGAAGTCACTAAAGAAGAGCAGCGCGACCTTTTTACCGTCCCTGTAGAATATGCACTAGCTCACTGCAAAGCCCAGGACCTTCAGATGTTCCGAGGAATAGCCAACGAGTTCCGAAAGAGATTCGGCAAGCTAGAAGGGCTTCAACAACAAAGCTCCTCCATCGGTCGAGCCCTGAAAGTCGAAGGTATCAGTCCTGAAGGAAAAAGATCGCTCTTTTATCTGACAACCAAGGAAATACATTTCCACAAACCATCCTACAAGAACCTCTGGAATGCAATAGTCGACCTGCGAAGCGCTGTACTGGAAGAAGAAATACAGAAAGTAGCTGTTCCAAAGCTGGCTTGCGGTTTGGATGGCCGGAATTGGAGGATTGTCCGGAATATGCTGGAGGTTGTATTCAGATTCACCGGAGTTGAAATTCTTGTTACTTCCATCAAACTTCAAATTGCCGAAATGGACCCAATTGCTCCTATAGTCACCATAACCAGAATAGTGCATTCCAGTAGGAATGCATTTTAAGGAGGGGACAATGTAATGGAATTCGGCAAAGTCATGAAGTATCGCCGATACAAAATATCCTCCTGTATTGGACATTCCAGATAGCTCTCGATTGTTCGTGGAAGATCTAGAATAGAACAGGATGGAATATCCTGGAAGCTATCAGATGGAGAGAGATGACAGGAAAGTGACAGTTCGAGAAGGTTCTAGAACAACTCAACCACGATCTATATACAGGGCCAGATGATGGCAGGAGTTGAATACGAAGTCGCGTTACGTGAATATCGGTCATAACCTACAAAATAAATAATTGTTATATATTAGTCTGTCATAAGTGTTAGTTGAAATAAATTAGTTATCAATTTAAACCCAGTCGTCATTCACTTCTACCCACGAAGATCGTAACAATATTATCTTTTATTTATTTATATGTTTTCTTCCAACAATTCATACAAATACCCCCATAAATTAAAGTTTTCCACTCGTTCAATTGTTCTGATATATTTTTACGAGGGTATTTTTTTTTTCGATGTAGATGAATCTACAGACAATTAATGCTATTGGGATGTCTAGCAAGTGCCTGAAGAAGCTGAATCAGCTGCCCCTGAATGTGCCACACCGCATCATAAAAGTGGAAATCAAAGCCAGCAGATACGGTGAAGCACCTCTAGTGGAACTTGATGATGTCAATATCTTTCTGCCTGCTAGAGCGACTCTCGCAATAAAACCTGTTGTGGAGCAGTTTGCATCAGGAAACTACTCCCTTATACAGAGGATCACGAAACTGCGGGCAGTTACACTCACTGGAGCAATTTGAGATAGTCGAGACAACAACGTAGACATCCCAGCTCCCCCGTAACACCACCACAATTATTGTCAGGCGTAAGTTTCAATATTTTTCATAGTTTTTTTTCTGCTTGAATGTACACTTTTTTTGAATATGGATGTCGAAGATGCAGGTACCTTGAGCGCAGACATGATTAGAAAATTGCAGGAAGCTGAACAAATTTCGAGGACCAAATTTAGCTTGAGAGAACGTGAAATAAGGTTGGGTCATTGCAAACATACTGCTCGTTTGATAAACAAAGCAATCCAACCATAATTGGCAATAGTATTGGGGGTATCCATTCAGGGGAAGGGGATAAATCAAAATTGTCTTCACGAATCAAGTGGGAAGATATGAAATCTGCATTTTCATTACGTTTACGCACTGGTATCATAATAAATTTGACACATAAAGATATCAATAATTTTTTCAAAGACTTTTGCATTATTCAAACGCAGAATCATCAATATGTTAAATGTTCAGCCAATAATAAAAGTCAATACGTGTTTCTGTGGTGCAATCAATCAAGATGACAAAATCGAATTCAAATATTTCAACACTAAAAACAATGTGATTGATCAGGGTACCGATTTGAATATTTGGTTTTTCGAAAACGTCATTGATGCAATTCAAAATAAACTTGAGGAATTTGCAGAAAAAGAAAGCGGGTGGGCACTTCAGTTTGGAAATCAATACAAATAAATCAGGAATGGGTAATAATGGTGGTTCATCTTTCATCGAACCACCATTAGTAATAAAGAAAAAACATGCCTGCATAAATGTTGAAAATCATGATGATGCGTGTTTCGCTTGGGCAATCATATCGGCTCTGTATCCTGTACAAGAACATGCTCAACGAACTTCCAGATATCCACATTATTCTCGAGTATTGAATTTTGAAGGTTTAGAATTCCCTATGAAAATCAATAAAATTTCAAAATTTGAAAAACTGAATAACATTTCCGTCAACGTTTACATCTTGGAATTAATTCAACCTAAACCGGATGAACCAGCATATTTTGATACTGTTCCAAGTAAACTCACCAAGTCTAAATTAGAACGTCATGTTCATTTATTATTAATTCAAAATGAATATCACTTGAAATTGAATGATTATGAGGCGTCACCAGAGATAGATGATGATATCGAAATAAGGTATCATTACTGCTGGATTAAAGATCTATCTAGGTTAGTAAACACACAACTCAGTAAACGTAAACACAAGATTTTCATCTGCGACCGTTGTCTGAATTATTTTGGAAGTGAACAGAAACTTGACATTCATACTGCTGATTGTCAAAAAATGAACAATTGTAAAATTTCATTTCCGAGCCATGATTTATTTGTGTTCAGAGATTACATCAACGAATAAAGAGTTCCTTTAATAATTTATGCTGATTTTGAGTCAACCTTGGAACAATTTAAAGATAGTACTAAAGTCAGAGGCTCACATACCATGAAATACCAGAAACACATCCCGTTTAGTGCTGGATTTCATTTCAAGTGCTCGTATGATGATGCTTCATCATTTTACGATAGTCATAGAGGTTTGGATTCGATGGACTGGTTTGCGGATCGCATGAGACAGATATCCAAAGTAATTGAGGATAAAACTTTACATATCGTTCCTATGACTGTTTCAGCTGACATTTCTACTGCAAGTCACTGTCACATTTGTGAAAAAGAATTCAAGCATGACAAGATCGTACATGACCATAATCATTATACGGGGGCCTTCCGCGGATTTGCGCATGGGCACTGCAATCTGAACTACAAAAAGTCTCAGGTGGTTCCTATTGTTTTCCATAATCTGAGTGGATACGATGGTCATCTGATTATTCGAGATATAGCAAAACGAGGTCGGGTTAGTGTTCTTCCGATTTATAAGGAGAAATATATTTTTTTCACCCTGTATGACGATGAACCTAATGTGAAATTTCGATTTATCGACTCATTTCGATTTATTAGTATGGGGTTGGAGAACTTGGTTCAAACATTAAGAATAGAAGATTTGAAAATTTTGAGACGTGAATTTCTTCATTTGAACCCCAACCAATACGAATTTCTAACTCGAAAAGGGGTATTTCCTTATGATTTCATAGATTCCATCGAAAAATTAGATTCAAGTTTGCCAACACATGAACAGTTCTACAACAAGTTGAACGATTGTAACATCACTGACGCTGAATATAAACATGCGCAGAATGTATGGCAAACTTTCAGCTTGAAATCACTGAGTGAGTACTCTGATCCATACATGGAAACGGACATACTGCTTGGCCGATATTTTCGAAAACTTTCGTAATATCGGTCATGAGACGTATGGTTTGGATCCTGCATGGTATTATACTATGCCAGGATATACGTGGTCATGTATGTTGAAGTACACCAAATGTCAATTAAAAATTTTAAATGATGTGGACATGCTTCTTTTTGTCGAGCGAGGGATTCGTGGTGGAATAAGTCAATGTTGCAATCGTTCTCTGCAGCTAATAATATTTACATGGGTGATACATGTACGATTTTCATTATAGCTTTATGATGGAGAAGTATGATATTGATGAATATAAGCTTTTGTACACATATACGGACTCCCTTATCTATGAAATGAAATGTGATGACGTTTACAAACAATTGATAATGGCTAACATTGACAAATCTGATACAAGTGATTATCCAAGCGACAACATTTACGATATTCCTATGCAAAATAAAAAAGTGCCAGGTTTGATGAAAGATGAAGCTAACGGTAGCATCATGACGGATTTCGTAGGGTTGCGTTCAAAATTATATACTTTCAAAATCCAGGGTGGGAAATGTGTCGAAAAATCCAAAGGAGTGAAATATAGCGTTATCGAAAATGAAATGTCCAATGTCTGAATGAGAATTCAGAAAAAACATCATCGCAACGCAGTATTCGCTCCTATGCTCACAATGTTTTTAGTATTGAGCAGACTAAAATTGCTCTGAGCCCGCATGACGATAAACGATATTTGATTGCAGGCTCACATAACACCCATGGGGGCATTATAGAATCTTGGAAGACTAATTTTTCATTCATGATAGAGAATATTGGTTGGATTTTTATCATTTTGAAAATATGATTGAATGTAATTGTTATTGTAGTTCACACATGTGATAAAGTTTGTGTACATACATGAAGAAAACAATGGAAAATATTGAAACTCAACCTTTTGTACATCATTTATAATCATATTTATATTCATATTATTACTATTTTTATACAATTATTTATGACTATGAATGTATATATCTTCATTTTATACCTCCTCAATTTAGTAATACCAATTATTCTAATGAATAAAAATGTATCACACTTTCAAGTATTGTTTTTTCCCCAGGTTAGGTCAGAAAAAAGAAAAGAAAAAGTTATGGGTTTTTCAAACCTTTTTCAAATATTTCGAAACATTGCTTTTAGTCTTTTTGAATTTTTGTGTTTTAGCTTTTTTTAGCATTATCACTCTCTTGACTAGTCCAATAAGTTTTCTCATGTACTTAATTTTGTAATTGTGTATGTATGAAAATTTTAGTGATGAATAAAACTATTTCTATTTCTATTTCTATTTCTATAGAAAAACAAATATTTCCTTAATGCATTACCTAATAAGCTACAAATAGACATCTCATAAAATGCATACAAAACATCTGAACGACTATTTTCATCATCATGAGAACTAGATCTAATCAAATCTACAACATTATGAAAATAAACACTAAAGTTCATATTCTCAAGCATGGCCACCCGATGAATCACTACACCTCGATGAACTTCGAGGATTTGATTGGCATCTTTATCGTCGATGTAGAAGTCAACACCAAATTTGCTCACCATTAGAAATTTCACTTCACCGTACACCATCTGTGTAACTTTACAGTAATTCCCACATGGAAACATGACGGCTTCACACTCTTGGCTGGTTGGTGCATTGAAGAATTTTTCCAATTATTGTTTCCTCAAATCAGTGAATACAGACCACTCCATCAATCTAAAAGATATTCTGTTTGATGCACATGTTAGAATAATAGCTGGACTAAACGACCTGGCTGGGCTCAAACCAACCCCAATATTGAAACACCCTGACAAGAATGATGTATGGAGTAGGTAATACATCTCATCTTTGGCTGCATTCTCTAACAGCTCGTCTAATTCTCCATCAGATTCTTCACTGAATGATGATGGTGGTGGTGGTGGTGTCATCTCGACGTCACTTACATCTGACATACTAGCGTAACCACTATCTTGATCAACATTGCTGGATACAAACTCGACTGAGACTGAAATTAACTTCATGCAGATATTTATATCTCCTTCCTTCTTTCCCAGACTTATCCGAACTTGAATTGTGATTTCTGTTCTTTATGATGGAGATGAAAAGGCCCCACGACTGCAGAATTATGTGCGTGTTTTTCATAAGATTCTATACAAAATCGACGTCTTCTATACAACTGTTATGTTTTTTTGTCAAGTCCTAGCCACTTGATGTACATTTTCTTTCCCTTTCTCCTCAATATTTATTCTATGAGGTAAATGTCGGGATTTTTGGTTTTCTGCAATTCCGCTTCATAGACTTTGAGCTTACATGGACCAGCGATTTTCAAATGACTATATCTCTGACGTAAAATCTCTTTTTCGTTGGACTTTTTCACTTCAGAAGGTTTCAATCTAGTCCTACTGTGCTTGGTGTCATTATATTGTTTAGTAATTTTTGGCAATACATCAATCCATCTGTATTTTCCATTCAGACTGAAATACTTGTAGAGTTTATTTTTGAGTGTTCTTATCACCCGTTCAGCAATGGCAGCCTTTTTCACAGTGAATGTACTATAGTGGTTTATTTTATATTTTTTCATCAAGTTCTGGAATTTAATATTGAAAAATTCTGTTCCTTGATCTGATTGCAGATTTTTTGGTATACGATTAGCTTGGTGCAGTATATTCGCAAAAGATTTAGTGATCTCTTCACCCGTCTTAGTTATGAGTGGGCAAGTCCATAGGTATTTAGAAAAACAGTCGATAACTACCAAAATCATTTTGAAACCTTTATTTTGGTGTGCATAAGGTCTCATTTCGGCCAAATCCATTTGCCATAAATCGTCTAAGCCCTTGATGATGGTTCGCCGTCTAGGGTAAGTCTTGCGGGCTGGCGCATGAAGCTCATCAACGAGTTGAATCTTGTCTGTTGAAGCCATACTATCAATAAATATTTTTGCTATTCAGTTCATTCATTGATCCTTCGATCCTTCTCAAGGCATTGATCATTTGATTTTGTAGTGCATCAATGCGGTTTGTAGTACTGTTTGCGTGACTACTGATTCTTTCATTAAGTTTCGTATTGAGCTTATCAATTTCAACTCTAGTCACTTTTCCATCGAGTACCCCTCGCAGTTTTTTAGTATAATTATCAATAGCCAACTTGAAATCAGATGTGATTTGTGAAATCACATCATTTACATACTTTTTCGTTTTTCGTTTCGTTCACTAGCCATTGGAGGGTTCCTCGAAATGAATTCTTCAAATTTATTTATTTTGTTTTCAATCAAATTCAATACATCCGTTAAATTTTTCATCATAATATCATGTGATACAAATTGTTTTTTCAAATGAGTCAATTCAATACTGTTATTGCTATCTTCATGTGAAGCATATCTATGTCCGAACTTGTTCAGACTCATTGTTCAAAAGACTCATCATTGCCAGTGTTATCAGTATATATAGCCAGCTTCCCGAAGTTCATTGATTATGAAAACTATTTCATTATCGAGTGAGGTTTTTCCAGCTGCCTTGGAAGCTATCAACATCTTCAAACGATCAACGAGTTCATTTGGATCATCCCAATAAATATACTCCACCGGTTTTTCATTGTACGTTAATTTCAAATCATTACCAGTCGTTGAACGTCTTCTACCTTTTCGCAACTCCACTATGAGCGGTTTTATGATTTCTGTGTATTTCCATCTCGTAGAACCTTCAAGTCTTCCATCTTTATTGATATATCGATTACTCAATTTCAATAGCTTCTTGTAAGCTTGCACATCTTCTTCGTTAAAATCCGTAGGATCATCATAGAAGATGAGCTCATACAGTCCTGGGGTTCCTCGTATCTGTTTACCTCCAATCTTGATGAAGCCAGTCCTTTTATCAAAGTCAAGTTCTTGCGTTCCTAGATACCATTTCGATATTTGGGGATCATAAGTTGGTCCATACATTGTATCTATTTTTTCACTATATGACCAATGATATCTGATATATGGATGTGACATGACTGGATATTGATATAGATATTCATCCATAACATTATCTGAAATATTTTGTTCAGGTATATTTTCGCGAAATACTTCAACATCATCATCTCGTCCACTCGTGTTCGCACTTATTCTGCCTACTTTTTCCATTGGGAGAAATTGGGTTTGTTCTTTTTCTCTTCTTTCCTCTTCTTCTTCTTTCTTCAGTTCAGGCGATTCTTCTTTTTTGATACTTCTCAATTCATTATTGATCTTCGAGGTTTTGACAATTTCATGTAGTGGCTCCGAAATGGGTTTAAACATTTTGATGAGAGATTCATCTTTTTCCGATCTACCGAGCTTCAATGCCAAGTACTTTTTCTTAATGGAACGGGTTAGCTCTGCAATTTTGCTTTTGCGTGCCGCTATTTGATCGTCTTTGTTCGAATCAGGATCAGAGGGGGAGGCAGAACGTTTAATCAGTTTGCTGCGCTTTCTGTATTTGTGTGTGCCAACACGACTTGATGACATCATGATGGGGAATGATCTGATGATGTTTGATACTTATATTTTTATATATTCATAAAACCCTTGACGATATCTACCATCATTCATATCGAAATCTTTGACAATCACAAAAGTACCTAATGCAACATTCCAACATTTCGAACACAAAGTGATTTCATCTCGTTTGAATAGTACAATCAGGTTACAGTTGTCTCGTATGAGCTGTTTAGGTATTCTTGAGTAAGTGTGACAAAGGTAGGCAGCATCAATATCCTTGTGTCTACACATTGAAATATATTCCTGGATTTTCTGTTGAGAATCACACGCTACATCATCGAATAGGAATATAGAGTTGGGTTTTGCATCTGATGCACTTATAATCTCATCATTATCCTTGAATGGGAAGTAGCCAACTCCATTCAATACCTCTTGAAGTTGTTGATATTTCGGTTGATACAATGACTTGGAGTACACGAAAACATTTTCAAATTTTGCAATTGAAAATTACTGACAACATGACGTTCGTCTTACCACAACCACTTGGTCCACAAACTATTGCTCGAAATGAATTGGGCAATAATTCACCATGTTAACCAAGGGTCGTTGATGATGTGTGAAAATCTAAATTTTCGATAGGTAACGACTGTTCTTGTTGAATGACCTTCATCTTGTGACATGATTGGCGTTTATGTTAGCCTATGAATGTAGGTGTAACAGTTCCACTTTATCAGTTTCGATGTCTTCGTACGGGGGAGATGGTGTTTTGAATTCCCTGATAAACAAGTTACCTTTTGAGCTCCATCTACCCGGAGGCTATCAGTATTGTGGACGTAAGTCGGATTACTGGACGATGCAAACGATTACTAATATATCAATTCATTTTACAGCTGGAACTAAACTACAAAAACGATTGGCTCGTGGAGATACTGGCATTTATCCTCTAGACGCTGCATGCAAACAACACGACATTGCATACCCGCAGCACAAGTGAAATCAACAGACGCCAAATTTGGTGAGAGAGCTGCAGCCTTATTAGTTACTTCCGGAATGAAAGCTAAACGTAAGCTTGGTATGGGATCCTCATCCCAAAGACATATCGTGGGTAAAATTGGAAAATCTCTGAAGAAGAATCCCCCGACCAATCTAAAGAAGACTGCTTCGATTGCTCTGAAAGCTGCTAGACTTGCCATGAAGCAAGCTGGTGGAAAAAAGAAAATCAGAATACCACGCATCATACCTTTCAATGCAAAATCTGAAGGTATTCTATTGCCAATTTTTGCAGCCCTTGGTGCTCTCGGTAGCATTGCAGGGGGAAGTGGTGCGATGGCGAAGACAATTATCGATGCGAGAAATGCGAAAAAGAAATTGGAAGAAGATCATCGCCACAATAAAGCCATGGAAGCTATTGGTAAAGGGCTGTACTTGCGTAAAAACGCCAAAGGAGGCTTTGATTTATATTTGAAAAAACAAAAAAACTCCCAATGTAGCTACCCGTTGTACGATACCGAGTTGTTAGAGTATGTGAAATTCTTGAAGATACCACAGTTTCGAGGCGTTTTCATGCGAGACAATTTGCCAAGCAGTTGTCCTCGTCAACGTGAAACTGCAATTCTAAATTTAGATTTGTCGAACAATCAAGGCACTCATTGGGTAGCTTATAGAAAGATAAATGATGTCGTTGAGTATTTTGATTCATTTGGTTGTCTGAAACCACCGAAAGAACTTGTCCGATATCTGGGTAAAATCAAACTATACTACAATAACGATCAGTTTCAAAACTATAATCAGTTCAACTGTGGACATCTCTGCTTGAAGTTTTTGTACAATAATGGAAGCCGTTTTAGCATTCCTACATGGTGAGAAGAGGTTGCAAGACTTTACTGAACATGAATTGAAATAATTTCCAATCAAATATTTGATACAACATGCTAGACCATGGGAATTGTTGAATGTTTGGCATAAATTACCTAACGATTATCAGTGTAATTTCGATTTGAGAATATTGAAGGAAATCAAGCTGCCAACAGGTTGTTATTAGATTGAAAACATTGAAAGTTATATTCAGGAGCATTGAAACCAAACAACAACACTTTAGAGTGTGAAATCTATAGTCGATTGCACGCCATCAGTTTCGAAAACGATAATAGTTTTGGAGAATTATTAGGATTCTCGAAAAGGATCTTGGAGCCTGGTATAGTGCACTCTTCAGGTCGACCAGTGAATATTCTTAAAGTATCTAGCTTACATTTCGATTGCAACATTACCGAAGGAGCCTTCTACGGGAACAGACCGGCCCATACTATATTGAGCTTTCCCATTACAGTCGATCCTGGATACGCAATCAACGAACGTCCCAATACCCCCATCTATTTGCCTGTGAGAAGTAACTTGACAGACATCACCAACATCAGTGTTAGAGTATTGGATCAAGATCTCGGACCTGTGAATTTTCGAGGAGAGAAAAATACTTTGCACTTGGACTTGAAAGAACGTTGAATGGGTTTGTTAATTTAGCATAAAAGGGTGCCACCCACTTCAAACCTATCAGTATCATCGAGTTCTTCCAAGCGACGTGACCAGCTCTCCCCAGAAAATATTATTTTTCTCCAATCTGTTGGATTGAAAGTTAGAGATGGTGAAACGCAAGTACGTTCATTCTGAGCAATCACCGACAACATCTGCAGCATCGTTCAATCAAATAAATATGAACCCAATTTTCGATATTTACCGTCGACCTCAATATGATGAAACTATCTGGAAGGAAGAGTATCGATCCTACATCCCGTACGTGAAATCATTCGATAACAATGATATGGTGGAGATTAATGTGAATCAAGCAGATGCATTTTTCGCAATGCATGAAACTTTGTTGGAAATCAAAGAAAAATTAGATATTGACGGAGCTGGTAACGTTTCATTGGCTCACAATTGTGGAGCGTTTCTTTTCGATTCGTGCACTTATTTGCAGAGTGCCAGAGAGATAGAAGTGATCAGAGATCCTGGAATTGTTAGTACTGTACGAGGATTCCTCTGCTGTAAACCTGAGGACTCTAAACATTTGGCGACGGCTGGATGGACGTACCCAGAAAAACCGTTCCTGAATGCTGTGGATAAGTCGTTCAGTTTATTGATACCTCTCAAGCACATTTTCAGCGTATTCAATGACTACACTTCGATTGTCTACGGAAGACAAACGATTCGTCTAGTTCGAGCACGTGACGATAAAGATAGCGTAATTGTCAAGGAACTTACCAATACGGGTGTAACAACTACTACGAAAGTCGAAGTTTTGATAGATAGTATGGTACTGAAGGTCAAGCATATATTTCCCAACGATGAAATCAAACTACAATTGATGCAACCCATCAAGAATGATACACCAATAATGATTCCATTCAGAAAATGGAGTCTCAGCGAATTACCTGCGCTCACAAAAAGTGCAGAGAATGAAATTTGGGCAGTTATAACCAGCGCCGCAGTGGAACGCCCACGTTACGTCATCGTTTGTTTCCAGAAGAATATACACAATAAACTCGACCGTGATGTCACTACCTTTGATAACATCAACATATCTAGCATCAGACTATCATTGAATGGAGAATATTGGCCAAACGAAAGAATGCAGTTGGATTTCGATAGAAACGATTATGTCACTGTCCACTACAACTATACCAGTTTCTACTCGAGCTATTCACATTCCACACAATTTTGGACTACTCAGCATTCAAAGATCATGCATTATTCGTGATTGATTGCTCCAAGCAGGAAGATAGCATGAAATCATCGACAGTGGATATAAAGCTGGAGATTGAGTCTGCTAAATGTTTTCTTGTTGATACTAAGGTCTATTGCATCATTGTGCACGATTGTCTGCTAGAGTACTTCCCTCTGACGGAGGTTGTGAAGAGCATAATATAAGTGGTCGAGTACCCTTCGTGCTCGCCATTTCACCGTTGACCATCATGAGAATCGTATTCGTTGACATTCAAGGTTTCACGCTCGATGGCGTCTTCCATCCGAAAGAATTGACCATTCAGATTGGTCGTCAAAGATCTAACTTTTTGTTCAAGCCTACACCTTATGCTGATGTGAGGGGAAAAGATAAAAAAACCACAAAATAATTGGAAAAATTTGTTCATGGAATATCATATAATTCTGGAGATATTGACTATAGTGAAATGAATGCCATTTTGGAGAAATATCTACTACATTCAGTTGAGTGCATTTATGGGAGGAAATCAGAAGGCTGACTTTTTGAAAACAAAGTGTGCTTAGCTTGCAGTGTATCCAACTATTCACGATGTGACGCTGTATGATGACTCATCATTGACTACGGAAAACTTCCAGTCCACCATTACGTATTGTACTAACCACGCCAATGGAAAATTCATGTGCACCCAACGAAACGTTGATCAATTACATCAATGGTTTACATATGTTATATTACCAAAGTAGAGAAATATTGTGAATTTTTGTTTATTCAATAAATGTATTATTATTCTCATCATTGAGTTTTATTGAAACACCTCGTATATCTGTTGAATTGTTTATTTTCTCATGTACTACAAGATGATCTATACGTTTTCATAGTTTTTATGAAAAAATTAATTATTGAAATGATTATATCTGATATGAAATATAGTATTGAAAACATTTTATAAATTTCATTTTGTATGTTGATATCTGTTGTCTTCTTCAAAGGTGTAGCTTGCCATTATCTTTCCTCTTGAGGTCCATCATTCAATAGGAATTTCATTTTGTGAAATGAGTTTTTTTCTTGTGGTATCTCCTTGTAAAATACTGGTAGTCGTCCATTACTCACTACTTTATGTTTAATTATTGCCCATGACGATTGACTGCAGTTTTTTTTCTCATCGTTGAAGCATATCTTTGAAATCTTGATATCAGTGGGTACGTTCGTATAGAATACATCATTCAAAACGGCTGTCAGAATGATTAATGATAGTCGTGACATTTTTAGAGTTATCTATATTTGTCACAGGTCTTCTACTCTCACAACTGAAAACTTTATCCCACAAACTCAGATACTCCAACTTCTTCAATACTCTAGTTTTTTCTTCGTAGAAAGTTATATCTCTACTCAACTGACGGACACGTTCACCGAATTCTTCTAGTTTCCTTTTGTACTCGTCTGGAGTCATTGTGATACTAACATGAATTCGTATTCATCATTCTTATATCTCAACTTTATGCCACTGAACCATAGAACTCTCAGAACACTAAGTAACTCGGTGATATGAGAATCACGGGAATCACTGAACACTTGGCAACCTTGTGACGCCAGTGGTCAAATTTCAGATGTCTAAGGTTAACTGTCAAATGTCATATGCCAGACGTGAAATGTTAGACACCAGACGTTAAATGTCAGAAGCAAAACGTCAGACGTCGGACACCTAACTTCAGCAACCACACCCTGTAATTTGGGGTATTCACACATGGTGGTTCGGATTCTACTTGTGTCAAACGTCAAATGCCAGACGACAAACGTCAGACGTCAAAAGTCAGACGCCAAACGTTAGACACCTAACTTCGGCAGCCACACCTCGTTATCCATCAATTATCCACGTGGTGGTTCGGATTCTACTTTGGTAAGTACATTATGGGAAATCTTCAGATATTTTCGAACGTCTGGCAACAATGCCTTATTTTTTCAAACATCTGGCAACAGTGTCAGTCGCAGCGCTGTCTCTTATCTCTGAAATAGATCTGCTCGAATACATCACGCTGATGCATCATGGCGTGATATGTTGAGTCATCAATGGAATGCAGCAAACCTGACCTTGAATGCGATTATCTGTCTACACTGAACAATAAAGCATTGCTCGTTTTTCCGCTTGCCGCTCCGCTGCGTTGCACATATGACCGCATCAGTCTAGTATTATAAATATAAATTGATATGTCCCGCTGTGGCCGCGTGGACGAAGTGTTTGGTCTTGAAACTTTGCACCGTATTGGTGCGGGTTCGAATCCCGATTGTACTGTACTGGCTTTTTTCAAATGAAATATGACGTCATGTCTTCGGATCGAGGAGCACTAAGGGTGGTATAGCATGAGGGGTCCAAGGGGGGGTGTGAGAGGGGTGTGGTCTGCAAGATGTCTTCAAATTGAAGATATCTTCAGGTCGAAGATATCTTCAGATTGAAGATGTCTTCGTGACCTTCACTAGACGCCCCTACTGTATGGTCACTGCTGATGGACATGCCATCCACGGGGTCACTTGAGGTCAAAGTGGGCTAGTAACGGCTTAGCTATACTACTTTCCATGTATTCACATTCTCGCATCGTTAAAATTTTCAATTCAATATGTGACATTGAAAAAATCCAGGATATATACCTTCACTTCAATTTTCCTGTATGTTTTGGTGTAGTTGGAATCAAGGTTGCCTGTCGAAGTCATTTTCATGAACTTTTCTAGTTGCAAATATAAAAATTTATCGATTAATAATCTCGGTTATTTTCACAAATAACTCGCTAATCACGAGTTTATAATCGATTTCTCAACCTGTTCGAAAAAAATTTATTGTTTTACGCTACGACTATGGAAACTGAAATCTACGTAATGTATTCTAACATGACAAGTTTCTGGTTATAAATAAAGTAGAGATTTGGAGACTGTGACTTACGAACATACAACAAATGAAAATATAACCCAAAAACCACAAAATATTTGAGAAAAACCAAATACCTACGAATTTCGACAACAAGTGGAAATACCAATGAAACTGATTTGTCCCTAGCTGGACACCTTATTTATACCTGGATTTGCCGCTTCACTGACGTGGAACGTTGATGAAGTGAAACGTCAATAAGGTTGAACAATATAGAAGAGGAAATAGGGCCGCCATCTTGGTTCATCAATGGGCTTCTACTACAATTAATGTAAATGCTTTTTAAATTATGCAACTCCTTATTGTTCGTGACATGTCTTAACTAATTTTAAGTTGTTAACAGCGAAATACGTTTTTGGTTTTTCTCAAATATTGTGTGGTTTTTGGGTTATATTTTCATTTGTTATATGTTTCTGGTTAGTCATCCTTACTCATACAAGTCTTAGACTTACGAGGGTTGCTGCGCAACTAATTTGGCGGTTGAAAACACTTTTCAAACACACTTTTCAAACACTTTATACAGAATCTTAACTGGGTCGGTGGCCGAGTGCGTTGAGGCGCTGGCCTTTGGTCCCAGAAGGTCTGGGTTCGAATCCCGGCGCGGATATTGGGAATTTTATTTATTTCAATAGTATCGTTTAGCGAGATGAGAAAGGTGAACAACCGAACATTCTTGGTACCTAGATATCAATCTTTCGGACTCTCAACGATAGCCAACCGAGTAGTGCTTCGGATGACACCTAAAAACCTAAGGTCCCCCGACTTCCTTACTCATACAAGTCTCAATGAGACTTCGAGGGTTTCTTTCAACTAAGTTGGCGGTCATGAATACTGCAAACACACTTAAATCTTATATAGGGTACGCCAAACTCGATGGTGTATTGGAATGAGGTATACCGAATGTCCACGTGAGTAACTTCATTGTTTCCACAGATAATATATTGAAATTTGCTGGATCTGTTTTAATGCATGATACCGCATTATTTGACAACTAACTCGACTTCATGATAATTCCTCATTCATCTAGTATATCTCCAATTTTTTTTCTTACAACCAACTATCAAATCAACCATAATAAAATGCAATTCTTTCCTAACCAGACGAGCCTCCATCATATTGCCATCAAAAAAATAATACTATGAATTTTATAATCAAACGCCACATAGCTGCGAAAAAAAATCGGTCAAATAGTCACAAAGGTACATGGTTGTATTCTCAATGTCATATGGAGATAAAAAAACTGATTATACACTAGGAGTTTCTTTTGAAAATCGAAAACTTACGTTCTAAATTTGCATGAAGTTGAGTTTACTTGTCAAAAATGAAGTTTTATGCATTAAACGGATCCTACATATAAGTTATAGGGGCGAGCCACCCTCCGTGCACACCCGATATAGAGAACGAAGAAAAAAATATTTTTCGAATTATCAGTTAGGTCATAGGATGCAAGGATTTGGACCAGAATTTTCTGTAGAATCTGAAAATTCAATAATATATAGGGTATCATTTGAAATTTCTATAACTGTAGATCAGGCAACAGTCCAGAAGTGAATATATTTTCGAGGACTAGATCATAAGCATCCCATGTTCGTACTCAAAATTTCAAAAATATATTTTTTTCGGTTCGAGTTTGGCGTACATTGTGTATGCGGATCATGACTGATCGCTGATATCTTCCTCTGCGTTTGATATGATTTCATTACAATAATCAAGACGAATCAAAGTATCTTGATGAACTGTCTGTATGTCACATCTAAAGTATATGAGATTGATAATTGTATTCTTTGTGACCACTTAAGCAATTGCATTAGATGATATACAGGATGAAAATATAAGTGGGTTCCTGATGAGCATCGATAGAATTCCATAAAATGTGTGTATGTTGCACTTTGTATATCAACGAATGCAATTGCTATCGTGTCACAAAGAATACAGTTATCGAACTCATATACTATACTAATGGATTTTCATCAAGTAACGGCCAAGTAAATTGAAAAAATTATGACTGCAAAACCAAAAAACTAATTTTTTGATATCATTCTTTAAATGAAAGAGATAAGAAGACAATTCTGGGGATGGCTCAAGGTAATGAGATCATCTCAATGCCTTTGCTGTTGAAGTTAAAAAAAACTGTTTCTCTTCATTTGGGATCCTTATGAAAATTCCGAAATTTTGCACAGTTTCAAAAAACATACTGTAGCAATTTAATGGAGAAAACCTATGTATCGAAGAAGTACGAGATTAAAGTTGAAGGACTGAGCAAGCGAACAGTGTAAACAGAATTCAAATTGTTCAAAGCCGATAAAAGTTATTCAAATTTCAACAGGAGCCAAATTTCGGGGTGCGACGTAATTAGTGTTGCGTAGTTTATTATAGAATTCACTCATTCCATTGAGTATTTCTATTGTATAATCTTTATGGGGATGGTACCAGTTTCACGCTTACCTGTGTGTTGACGAATTCGCTTATCTCTACTTCATTGAGCAATTTCCTTATTTTCATTGCCTTGAATTTTAGTTTTTCTGCTGGATTAGGTTCGTAGTATTTATGACCAGTTATATTTTGTTGACTTGCTTTCAGCATAATGGAGTGTTTGTTAAGTTTCAGATCATTTAGTTGTCCCATCAAGCTGAAATAAAAACAAACTTGAAATATTTTCATATTATTGATAAAATATGACATTTAAAACATAACCATGTATCATTTGTTACTGTTTGTAACCGTTTTTTATTTATTTTTTCGAAATATATTTTTGAGTTCTAACATTATATTTTCAGTTTTTCTTACAACCTGAAGAAGTGCGGTTTCGAATCAATTGTGATGAAATGCTCTTTTTTTAACTTAACGAACCACCATGCTGACATTCTGTAAAAGGTAGTGATACACATTTTGAAATAAAACGTCACATAGCTGCAAACATGTTGATAGAGAACAGTGAAGCTATATTTTTACAAACTTGTTGGGACTGAAATTATTTATTTGAACGTATTAACAGCCCTCTAGAATAAAAAAATGGCAAAAAAATATAAAAAAAGTTACAGTGCACACCGGTATATATAACGGAAAGGAATATTTTTCGAATAATAAATTGATCAATTATAATTATTATCAGTTAGGTCATGTAACTCCCGATATATACGTGAAGTATCCCAATCTTTGAAACGATTCGAGCATACTGGAAATGTGAAGAATATTAGAAAAACAGTACGTCCAAAAACAGTAACTACGTATGAAAAAGCTTTGAATGTTGTAGTTTCATTAATGGATAAACCTCACATTTGTACAGCCCATTTTGTATAAAACTATTGAATATTATTTCAATGAACTTGTTGAAAAATTCCTCTATCAAATAATATGGAAATATATAGGGTGTTCTATTTAAAATAAGGAAGTTGATAATAATTCCGGAAAAACTAAAAACGTGTCAATATTGGCGATGTAATTTTTCGAACCGCCACATTTTTAATCCACCCTGTAAAAAAATTCAGAAAGATCTAAGGACTGGTTACTGAGATATATGGATGGTTCCATACATTTGTTTAACTCTGTATATTATGAACATTATATACATGCATGCATTTTGGTACCTACATTGCTAGTTCATACATGATAATTACTGAAAGAAACTGTCGAGGTTTGATCATGAATGGTTCCAATGGAAAAGTGTATGAGGAAGTATTCAATTGTTTCACAAAGTTTCGAAAAATTATTTTTCCTACGACCACGTATGAAAACGTCAATAATCACACTGTTTTGTTATTCAGAAAGTAGCTCATATCATCATGATATTGTTTATTTGAAAGAAAAAAGCACTAGTATAAATATGAAAAATATCACATCGGTCGCACGAATTTGATAGAAACGTTTCTCACATCACATTCATGTTATTTATCGGAATTTCTGGCTCCTTTCAGATTATACGAATACCTAATTCGTAACTAATTTCAATTAGACATAACCTCTGCATTCAGAGATGAAAATTAGGGACATATCATGACTGGAACTATTTCTATACATGGCTGAAGATGTTGATGGCATTCACAACTCGCTACCAAAGAATACGGCTACACTTTTATGCGCGGCTTGCATCAGTTGCACGTTGCATCATGTCACAGTCGAATATCGAATATCTACGCTTACGCTTGTAAGCGTAGATTATCTTTGTCACATTATCACTTTGGTCAAAGACATACTAACTCGTACGCGCTTGCGCATTACGTACATTTGTGGATTGTGGTTCTGTATTCCTGGTTGCGTGATTACTGGCGCTGGCAGGCGTATGTTGTCAAGCATCAATAAAATTGTTTGTCCGAACAAAACTAATTCAATCAATCAGTAATTCACATAATAAGGAATTGTCGGAGAAGTATTTAAATATTATCTTGAATATGGAAATAAAGAGTACTGTATGTTGTGTAATATACTATTATTTGATTCAACAATTCAATATAAAATACTTACCCCATTCCTTTTCGAGCTGTGAGATTATCGAACATTTTCTTGCCACTAATACTGGAGCTGCTGTTATTCAGCACTGCATTTGCTAACCAATAGAGTACGTTCACATCCTGAAGAATTATATTTCGTTCGGTCTTCAGATTTTCTATTGTGAGGTTATGGAAGCTTTTTACACCGGTTATTATGTTGGGTCTGTCATATCGCATTACATCCGACTCCAGATTCAGTTTATTCACAGAGTAGTCTCCTTCCAGATCTGTAATAGAATTTAAGAATATCATTTCATAAATATTTCATGAGTTTGGGTGTAAATTATCTTTTTTTGAAAAATATATACAGTGTGTGCACCCCCCCCCGTAAAATCGATCGATCGATTCCGAAAAACTTTTTTTTGTTGAATAGGTAAGTATCCGAAATGTCTATCCAATAATAGAGTGATTATACTTTTTTGCTGTTATCGTGGCCAACTGCGACCAATTTTATTGACTAATTTTTCAAAAAGTACTTAAAATGATGATGTATTCTGAATCAGGATCACTTGAAACATCTTTACCGATTTTCATCATCTTAAAACACAGGATGTCCGAATTTTTTGTTTCAATATTTCATGAAATAAATGTTCTTTTGTTGTATTTTTGGGAATAACCAATGACAAATTATCATCGAGAATTACTTCGAACATATCTTCACCAATTTTTATCATTAAAATATACAATTTTTTTGAGGAATAGAAATAAAGTAGTGAATAAAAATAGTCGACGTATTGAAGAATGTATTGGAGAATTAGGTGGATCATCCTCAATGATAATTTATCATTAATTTTTGCCAAAAATACCATAATGTACAGTTAGTTGTGTGCATAAAGAATTCGTACAGCAGTTATAGGCTATTTTGAGTCAGGCTTGTCAATATTTTAACTAAACATCTTATCGACTTGGACAAGTATTGTCAAAATTCGAACTATTCTTGTCACAAAAGTTCCAAATGTGTACGTGAACTACTTTTTAATGAAATCTGTAACATAATAGGCAGGTTTTCACCATACAAACCTTGTACGACTTGCATATGCACACAACTGTACATTTTTCTGATGAAATATTTAATTTTTTTTTCGGATATTCTGTGTTTTATAATGATGAAAATCGGTACAGGTATGTTTCAAGTGATCCTGAATCAGAATAAACATAATTTTTTGTAAAAAAAATCATTAATAATACTTTTTGAAAAATGAGTCAATAAAATTGGTAGCAGGTGGCCATGATAACAGCAAAAAATAAAATCACTCTATTGTTGGATAGACATTTCAAATACCTATACAACCAACAAAAGCTTTCCGATTTTACAGAGGTGGTAAGTCGCCAAGGTTGACATACTGTATATAAATCGTAGTGACCGGCAGAAAATATGCATCATGTGGTTTTTTTTTTATAAATCTTGGCAAATATCGATATGTGCAAATGCTTCTGTATCGAAAGAAACTTCAAATGACATTGTACATGGCCATTCGACGTTTTTTGTTTGGCAGGAAGTTAAACAAAACTAAAATTAATTTCTCGAAACAAATTTATTCGAAAAAATATCCAAATACGAGTTTTGAAAAAATCTTTACCCAAATATCGATATGTGCGTTCGATTCATTCAATTAAAAATGAAACTTCCTACCGAGGTTTGTATACTATTGTTACGATATTTCTACTTGGTTTCGTGAATTTAAAACACTCAGTACAAAACTGAACAATTTATTTCACTTAACAAACTGAATACAACTCAATAAATACTTAGTTAAATCATAACGATATTCGCTTTACAAATCTCAATGTTCACAATACCAGCTTCCTTTCTAAACTGACTGTCCGTGCCGATCCGTTCCTTTTATATAGGCACAAGGTGTTTACGCTTAGCTTTTTGTTTGTTAATTTAGTTTAAGTTTATTAAATTCTATTTTTCTAAAATATTAATTATCTTATAATCTTCGAAGGTGACGCAGATTTACCGGTGATTATTCATTGAAAATCCTATCTATTTTTTCGCGAGAATGGAGTCAAATTCGGCACTGGCCGAAAACCCCCGAACGATCCTCAGTCGATCGTCGATAGATCTTCAGTACCAAGACAAGTGCGTTCAAGGTACTACGCGATTTTGACTCTCAGTATCAGATACGCATATACCCCTTTTCTCGAAGTTGAGTGTGTGATTTCCATCCCCCCCGAAGACTACAGTCCACTTCCAAGTAAACCGGAGATAGGTGGTTGCAACCACTAGCGGCAGAGAGGAATCCTACGAAACCTTTAAGAAGATTAACATCAAGGTAGGCCATTTCTTACGCTGTGATTTGACTCCTCGTCGTTTACCAATCATACCTATTCCAAATTTTCAATGTTCGCCGCAACACAAGGTATTTATTGTCGTGAAATTTTGAATATTCAATGGTTCCTAATAAATACCGTTCATTCTCGAGAAACTGCGATGGGTATGAGTAATCCGCTAATTGGTTTTTCGGTGAGCGAGGCTATAATCACGACCATAATGACTTCCGGTCTCGTGGAAGCACATTTCGTAACACCATTTCATTCACAACCATCATATTTCGATCAAAATTAATAAATACCTGTTTCGTTCTGAACATACCTAAAATATTACATTTAACGACAAATGACCAAGAACGCGGTTTTCTCAGAATAATCAAGTAGATATATTGTTACCGTGACTACGGGCTATACAATTGTCACCAATATAAATAAATATCAGATAAAGTCAATAAATGTCAGATAAAGTCGGATATTGAATTCGCGAATAATAAATTGATAAACATGCCTTCCAACGAAGAATTTATGGATTGTACCACACCAGAAGTATTACAGGCTGCTCACGCCGCAGTTCAGGGCTTGGTAAAATATTCATCCAGAATAGAAGAAATGGGGGCGGGAAATGAGGGCGAGAAGAAGATGTGTGTAATGTGACACTTTCCAACCTTCAATGACGTTAGTAATGACAGCATTACATATATGGTTGTAAATAAATATTATTTCGTTTCTACTGTGTGAAATGATCCTTATAATATATTTACTCACTTTGTATAGTTGTTTCTTCGAAATACAATTCTTCTTCGAATAATTGTGGTCTATGTAGAAGAACGTTCTTCGAAAAGTCTGCGAATTTAATATCGTTCACATTTCCTTTTACGAATACTTCCGATGTCTCGATATCTTCATAAAAAACGATCCCATCCAAGAAGTTCATTTCAGCTGTTATATTCTGATCCTTAGTTTTACTGAGATAGTTCTGTGATATCCTGTATAGACTGACGTCATTGATGAGGCCCTGAAAAAAATCCGAGAAGTCATCAGCTTTTATGTATTCTGAATTGGCTGTAAATATGAATCATATGGATAATATTTATTTCGAATTATTGTTGATATAGATAATCAGTGAACAAGAAAAAAGTCAACACTAGGAGAAATGAATATGATAATTGAATATGGGATTCTCCATTGTTATTATAAACACAGACATTGCTAGGTGACAAGGCGTCAGCCGAGTCAACCGCAATATTGGAGACGGTGTTAAATCGCTAATAATCGAGTTGCATTCAAAGCTTCATCATATCATTGACAACGGTGATCTGAAAATAAATAAAAAATAAATAAATATTATTTGGTATCTCAAACATATCATGCTTGTATCTAACGAAAAGCTTTCGTAACTGACGTAAATTATGGTAACTAATGTATTAGGAGTTACTAATTTTGGGCACGTTTATGATGTTTATCGTATCACTGAAGATTTAGACATTATTATAAGGAATCTTTATTAATAATTATTAACATCATGAACATTAGTTACTCATAATACATTAGTTGCCATTATTTCAGTCAGTTATGAAAGCATAATAAATACGTTAGATATAAGCAGAATATGATAGATACCAAATAATATTTTTAATGCACGGCCGGTGTAAAATGGCATATTATCGACCGGTTGTGCAGGCGTGAAATAGCACTTTACCGCCCTCGGACTACTTTACCGCCCGCTGGGCGCAAAATGGCACTTCACCGACGGGCGGACAATAAATTATTAATTTTTCGCAATCTCAGCTGCTTTACTGATTTCTGGTGGAGTACAATTCAAACTTTCTTCGTCACTGGAAGGCATTTTGTAATGACTTTTGTCTGTATTGACAGCAAATATGACTTCTAGTTTATTTATCCACCCATCAGTCTAGAACATGAGCAAATTGTAAACCCTTAATAACTCCCATATTATAGGGGCCACTTTATAAAAAACTTTAAGACTTTAGATTTATCACCTAACATTTGATATTTATCACTTATGAAAGATGAATCATGGAAATATCATTGATTGTGTTATAAAACCATCTAAGACTTATGATTTTACACCTACCTACTTCCAACTTAAGAAATGGATGATAAATGATCATAAATGAAAATAGGAAATGCGCATGTTCGCGAGCAACAAAAAGTGACATCCTGTTTCCCGCTATATTTGAATTTTGGGTTATATTTTCTAATATTATTTGTTGGTGTGGATAGTCTCTAATTATTTGGTTGCATTTATCATTTTTTTTATAATAGTGATAATACCATGGGCATCATTGTAGTTTGCTCATGATTTTTGGGCTTGGTGTTTACTTGAGATGCATGAGAAAGAAAGGTAGGAATTGAAAATACAAAGTTAAACCCATACATAGGAAAATGAATACCCATTCCAACTCCATTTTTATTTTAACATGATGGATAATATGGATATTGAACAGTTTTTTATTTTGAAATCGATGTCAACAATAATAACTCCAAATTCTAGCTATTTATCAGATCAGAGGGATGCTCTATGCAGCAAATTGCTTATATAGGACTGAATACTATGTACACATATCATCATAGAGAAAACCAGCGATGTTCATTTTAAAATTTACTGAAAAAATCGATTGGCATGGAATCTCAATGGAATTTTATATAAAATGGAATATGCCAAACTGTATTGGTGCCCAGATACAAAATACAAAACATGCTGGAACATCAAGCATAGGATTGATATTGATGAAGGCTGTCCAGGATCAAATAATGATGGAAATGTATTCCGTTATTCAATTTTCCATTTCTACCTCCAGTTTTCTAAGATATATTTGGCCAAGTGTTTATCAGGCACTTTTCCTGACGAGTTTATTTTAGAATAACTACTTTTTGTTCATCATAAATATGTCTGAATTCTTCAACTTGTTGAATTAATAGAGCATCGTCCATGACACAAATAATATTTGAATGAAATGAAAGAATATTCAAACATAAACAATAATAATAGATATAGGTTAGAACTTGCCAACGTCAAAATAATTTGTTCCGTGTCAAATATTCCTAAATCTTAAGTTTTTTGTAACAGAATCAACTTATCAGCTCTTAAGTCTTGAATGTTAGGTGATGAATCTCAAGTCTTAAAGTTTTTTATAAAGTGGCCCTAAGAGATAGAGAAAAAGTAAAAACATCTCATGTAATGCTTTTTCGAGAGGAATTTCATGGGCGTATCAAAAAATATTTTAAAGGGGTTCAAAAGGTATTTAAGAACCGTTTGATTTCTATCATGCTTGAGAGGTGAACAGGTAATTACAATAAAATATACTGGTCGTGCATAAAATGTTGTATGTATTTCGGGCGTAACTTATATATAGTAATTAATAGCCCCCGCTATCGCTCAGGCTATTAAAAGGAGGGTCACGGGCCGTACTTTCGACCATTCCGTAAGAGGTCTCTATGGTGACCATATCGTGAATAAATAATAGGAAGTCCGAAAAGCCTGTAGAAACCTTCACGTCCATCTACTATTTCCAATTCGCGTTAGTCAGAAAGCGCTCTCAACAGGTGTCACCCCAAAATCTCATGTACATTGAAAATTATAGGATAATGTTGTTTTCGTCAGGGCCGCATTGAGGAATATTATACTGCATATATTACTTGAATAATTTATATCGACAACTTGAAAGATAAAAATATTGGATAGTATAATTATTCCAATGAAAGTCTTATTATTATAGGACGACAATAACTCGAGAAATAACTACTTGATATTTTCAAGAAGGTTTTTCAAATGATATGGTCTCAGCATGGGAATACACCTATGAAACTTCGTAGCTCTCATTTCGGAATCACAATGACGTATAAGGCTCAGTTTTTCGCTTATAGATTTTGGCTTTGGCGATACAAGCGGTGAAAAATCTAATGTTATTATTGGTCAATTTCAATTTCGATTATGAGTCGATTAAAATACGACCAATAACAACATTGCATAAGTATCGTCAGAAGCCAAAATCACTATGCAAAAAAACTTGAATTAACTGGCCTTGATGAACCCAAAATTCGATTTTTCCCGCTTCACTATAATATCAGGTAAAAACCACGATAGTCGATAGTGTCAATATGTTTTGCAAAAAATCAAGTTATAATCTTTTTACATGATAGCTGAACCAAGATGTATATGGTTTTTATAGGAAATTATGTATGGAACTTGGTGTATTTAGGGCCAGAGATTGAGGGCTACAGCAAGTAACAAACACAATTGATCCATCAAAAACTATTATTTGATAAGCAAAAAGTAGGTGTATCCAAAATCTAGTGAAATTTCATTGTGTAAAGCGAAAATGTGTCAGTTCTTGATTTTGATATAATTTGATTGAGATGATTAATTTGTGCAGTTTTATTGGACACCTCAATCCTAAAAATTCACCCATGATGAAAAAAGTACAAATATGTCATGTAATATCCGCCCGTTAGAACGCTCAATGTGTGATCTTGAGCGTGACGTCAGAGCGTTTTTTTAGAAACCTGCCTGGTCATTGTGTTACCCTTGGTCATCTAAATGCAGAAATCCTATGAGGGCAAAGCAGTGACGTCATTTGACAGGATCACTTTGTAGCATGGTAATTGAGCCATTCTCTACAATAAAAAAACCTCGCACAGTATAGCAGCACATCAACTTTTCAATGTTTTTTTCCACTATGCTCAAAATATCCGAAGAGGTTTAAATTATTTCAGAATCTGAAAATTATCCGGTGTTTGAAAACAAATTCGAAAATCGTTGACATTTGTATCTTAGTACGGACCTGAAACGAAACTCCGACAATTTCTACCACTCCTACCAGCATCTCCATTGATGCCAGTTATCGTATAATTATTTGATTCCCGGATATCTTCTAGGACTGTAGCGGGCCTTGATTATATTCACTAACTTTATGATATTATGATTATTATTTATCGCTCAGCTATATTCGAGTCATGAATACCATTTGAAATATTGCATGAATATTATCGAACATAAATCCATAATTTTTAGGTAATTTGAAACTATTAATTACAATGTTGACGTTTTCGTTTCCAAGAAAGATATTATTCAAACTCATATATATTTTGATATGTGACAATTTTAACAATTCCGTTCCGACACCGAAATAAGATTTAACCTCCTCACGAAGAATATGATATGATAGCAGTAGTAGGAATAGTGGTGGTAATTCAATTCTCCTTGGTTCTGATCTATAGATTTGAAATGTTTTCAGCGCTTTCACCTATTGGACTGTCAGAAAATGTTGGTAACAAAAAATATTTCAGTACCTATATACATTTAATTGAATTTTTTAATCACTATATTTTAAATTTTTTTATTGAATTTCGGCGGTGATTTTTCTATTGCGAATTTATTTTCAATCTAAGCTACTTTTTGTATTCACACTTATTCGATATATGCAATAATACATTCTAATTATTTGATTTGTTTGGTGTGTCATTTATGTATACGGTGAAAAATTTATAATATTCCCCCTCTCAACTTTTTTATTCTTCACAATAGACAAAAATAATAAAGAAAAGTTGTACAGGATGATGCAGAATACATTGTTATTTATACAGCTTCAGAAATGCATGACAAGTTATATATATTTAAATGGAACACCATATATATTATTGTTGATTTTCTAGAATTCCCAAACAATTCTGTGAAATCTAATAGTTTTCGAAATATTCGGATTTCCACTAAGCGGCTACATTCTTAAGATTTCAGTTCTAGGTAACGGTGAATTAGGCGGTCACGAAAAAACAAAAACTTTGTTTATTACTGACAGTAGTGACAGTTACACGTTGGCAGTTTGCAATATAACATATTATTTTTTTTGAAATGCCTCATTCTGAAAATGAAAAATATTTTTTTATGAAAACAGATAACGTTGAAATTGCTCAAAGGAAACTTCATAGATGCATCTTCCTGATAAGAAAACATTTCATAAGATCGATGAAAAGTTTCAACAATATTTTTCAACTAAATTTTGCACAGTTTCAGATAACACCCAACCTCATGTTTTGAAAGAGTACTAACGAGATTGTAGCTGAAGGACTAGGCTAACGAACAGTGTAAACATAATTCGAATTGTTCAAAGCAGAAAAAAGTTATTCAGATTTCAACAGGGGTAACATTTTGGGGTGGGACGAAATAAGTGTTGCGTAGTTTAGTTGTTTCAGATATTGAATTTCTGAATTTAATACGATTTTGTTCCCCACTTCAAAATAAAATCATCCATATTTTTTTATAAAAAGGTCATGAATAGACGACTCGTATTGGAGATGGCTAATTCACAGCCGCAAGAACGGGAATTTGTTTTTTTTTTCGAATGTAGCAGCTTAGTGGAAATTCGAATATTTCGAAAACTGTTACATTTAGGTGTAGGACATATTATACAAAGAATGTTCACAATTGTTTGAATTGTTCTATTTAAAAAAATATAACTATGACTTGTCACGCATTTCTGAAACATCCTGTATAAAAAGCGATATATTCTGCAGATAGCTTGCATCATCCTGTACTACTTTTTCCTTCACCATTTTTGTCTAATGTGAAAAATAACGAAGTTGGATTGGGGGACATTATAAATGATCACCGCGTACCTGAATACACGATATTCAGGTATATTAATTTTTCAAACCTATTTCATTAAATTTATTATGAAACTATGGTTATTTCATTGAATATCTCGAGGTATATTATTTTATGACGTAAATGTGTCAATTACAATTTTTTTGTTCGATTTGAAAGGGGCGGCAGTTTCTCAAGATCATGAATTTGCTTTCGGAAATAACATATCTATAGTGATCTCATATCTCACCAGGCTTACGAAAGTGAGATCAGATACCTATCCTTCCAAAAATTTCATTGTCAGATTTGTTATTCGTTTCCTTATCGAGATTTTTGTGTATATCTGAATATGAAAATCTTCGTTTCAAATTTCCAATTTTGCAATTTTTCTTCAGTTGGTGCGCATTATAACAAATATACACAGTACTCCATTATTCTGCCTCATAAATTATTACCCGAGAGGAGTGAAGAGCAATACGGCAATAAATAATAATGTGTGGTGATTTATGTTAATTTATGCAACAAGCGCTCAGAGCATCTACTGATTTGTTTCTGCGCGCCGAACGGTTCTAATCAATCTGGTCTACTCTATACTTTATACAGGGAACAAATGAACAATGGTGTTCCTTTTCATCTATGATTCCTCATTACCAATCATTACATACCATGTACGATTTGAACTATCTCTATATATTCAATATTCAACATGCCTATTCAACTGAGATTAGAAATAATATAAATCAATAGTGAAACAGTGTTTTCCGTTGACACCAAGTATAAATATGTTTTTTCTTTTTAGTAATCCACTGATTTCATTTTGTTGTCGAGGAATAAATGGAAGCTGCTTTCTTCGAATATTTCTTGAAAACAGAATACTTACTTTTCATGATTGTGATCGGGACATTACCTACACAAGTATTCCTATGTGAATTCACAAGCAACCACGATATTCGCATTTCAAAAGTCTAAAGATAGAACCTAAATGTATAACTCGAAAATTTCGCCAGTGAAATCATCTGAACTTATAATTTTTTTCATATATTCTATTGTTAGAAACATTGAAATCTGCACACCCTGTACTTTTCTTAAATAATATCAAAGAGTATAGGTTCTACGAACTAATACCTTATTGTTCATTACTCACTCGAAAGTAATGAATTCTATTGTTAGGCAATTTCTACTTGAGTTCTCTAATTC
The DNA here is from genome assembly GCA_029955515.1 of Chrysomela aeneicollis. NCBI lineage: Eukaryota > Metazoa > Arthropoda > Insecta > Coleoptera > Chrysomelidae > Chrysomela > Chrysomela aeneicollis. The sequence continues at coordinate 751,339 of JARUHQ010000036.1, forward strand.
AAACACTCAGTCACCTCAGTGCAAAAACTGCAAAATTTATTCCACTTACTATCTTACTCGAATTATTGCAAATATTCTAGATAAAAATCGATGATCTCCAATTATTGTCGCCATGGGTCACGACATTAAATCATCCGCTAATTATGTCGGCATCTTTTTGATAATTGCCGCCGCACCGCCGATTTGATTCCCGTATTCTCGAAACACAATCCGTAACTATTCTATTAAATAGCTTCATCATTATTTTGCGAAATAAAGAACGAAATATGTACAAAATAAATGAAGACTTATCTTCTTCGATTATTGGAAAAACAATCACGAAACAATTCTTTTATTGCTGAAATAATCCGATCTTTGCAATATACCTTACTCGTAAATTACTAAAATAATGAATTGAATGTTAAACGCAAAGTGCTCCCAGGAAGATTCGGCAACCCTGCAAATCATCTACGTAATCTACGTATTAGACTGGAATTCCGCAGCGCCATCTCATACGCAATGAGAAAATGCGCTGGACATTACCGCCATCTACCAAACAAGGTCTGAACCACTAATTTCAAGATCCCTTCTCGCTTTATTGCGTCCCTGCTACCCATCCTTGATATTTATGTGGAAAATGGCGGTGTAGTTGTCAAAATTATTCGCCAAGATCATTATAAGCCAAACGACTGCATTTCAGAAGCTAATATTTTGGTTGTGAGTTACTTTATATCTAATCTAATTTTTGACAATGAATTTTTGATGATTCGAAGCAACTTAGTTTCCAATGTTTACATATTTTGATCATCTACAGCTTTCTTTCACGAACAAGTTTCAACTTCAGAATACTTCAAAAGTTTCTTCCAACTTTGGCCTTTTCACTGGTTTAATCAATTTCGCATTTGGACTTATATACAGTTAGCAATCGATACCCTACGATAGCTCTGCATGAGTCGCATCGTGAATCCCCCCTCTTAATTACACGCTGCGATCCATAAAAGCCCATTTCACGCACTTGAAACATAAATAACTATTATTTATTTTCGCATCGCCGTTGTCAACGATACGATAAAGCTTTGAATGCAACCCGATTATCAGCAATTTAACACTGTCTCGAACATTGCGTTTGACTCGGCTGACGCCTCTTGACCTAGCAATGTCCTCGACTATTATGAATCCCATGATAATCTCGTTACATCAATAGCTATAATAATTATTTTCATATTATTTCATATAATAATGTCTTAATCTTCAATGATATACGATAAACATTATTTCAATCGTGAAAAATATGTCAAATATGCCAACCCGAACCATTTTCTATAAAAATGTTTTCGTTTTCATTCAATTCAAAACTCGAACTTTATTAGTTTATCTATTTTATACTGGACAATATAGCACGAGAGCTAAATGTGTTGAAATCGTGCCAATTTAATGGGTGAATAAGTAATTGCGGGTATTGAATTTAGGGTCATATTGTTAATTCTGATACTGTTTACTGGTTTTCATTCCGGGAAATAATAGAAACTATTTGAATATCATTCGCTATAACTACTGCCCTTGAGAATTATTCGTCTGTTAGGTACTGAAGGCAACTACAGTATCATAATTGAAATCAGACCTATCTACTCATAAGATACGAAATATTCACAATAGAATTTCGCCATTCATACAGGAAAATATATCAATTCGATGAACGATGTTTGACATTCAGCAAATTGAAACAAAATTATTTCAATTGTAGTAAGGTAAAAGAGTATATTTTACAGGGTTTTCATTGGGAAATGCGCATACAGTAAGGGTATATGGAGGACACCGTGGTGCTTTCAAATAACCTATATTTTATGGATCTATCGTTCTTTATATCCAAGACAATTTTCCCAATTTTTTCAATTAATCATTACTTATGAACCACCATATTCATTCTTGGTAATATTTGATGAGTATATTCTTCGTCCACACTGGTGTCGATTAACATAATAAAGAAAATTCTCATTCCAGGTTTGGCCTTCTATATTAATATTTTGAAATTATTTTCACAAAAATACGAAATGTACTTGGTGTCTCCGCATACAACTTTTCCACTTATAAACTCGACTCAAATCTAGATGTGTCGATAAAATGAGTGGCACAAATTAAAAAAATATATTTATTGGCAACTAATCCCATTGTCTTGATTTCTAGATCTTATTGAAAAAACACCATGTGGGTATTCGTAAAAAATCATCACAACATTTGTTAATTCATGAAAAAAAAATGGAAATGAGGGAAAAATACACATTCCGAAAAAAGCATAACTTTATTTGAATCGAAAATAACATTGCAACAAACACGGTCATGCCCCCTCGTTTTTCAATAGGATTACTGTAGGCGCAATACCCAATGAATCACCCTGTATATGTGTCTCCAAGGAATCATGCAAGTTTTTGGATATGAATTGTATACAAAGGCCTATTCAACAGCGAGCGAGTTCATCTGATATATTCATATAATATGAGTGATTGTACAGCTGAGATTTTATGCTATCCTCCAAGGTCTTTTATGTGTTAAACATTACGGCGCAGCTAGCTCAGCCATCTTATCAGATTCCAAATATATCCTTCTTTACATCACTAGATAAAAAAGTCATATAAATAAAATATCACTTATTTTTGAGGTTATTGAAACTTTCGAGTACTTCAATAATGAAATTGACATCGTTTTTATTTGTAACAAGGGTCATGCTGGTATTATCGGAAACGAAAAAGTAGATTTGGCAGCGAAAGAAGCCACCTGTCAAGAAATAATATCTGATATCTGCTTCGAAAGAGAAAATAGTCTATCCAATTTAATATATGAGTCATCCGCTATTGTCCTCTAATTGATACGTCGGTGGCCGATGTTATCGCGAGGCCATAAATCACATGGCTGGGCTGGTGGTCGAGTGCGTTGAATCGCTGGCTTATCGTCTAGAGGGTCCGCGATTCAAATCCCGCGGCGGCTATTGGAAATATTTATTAATTTCTATAGTATCGTTTAGCAGAAAGAGATAGGTGAACAACCGAACATTCTAGGTACCTAAATTGCGATCCTTCGGACTCTCAACGATAACCAGTCGAGTAGTGCTTCGGATGACACTTGAAGAGCCAAGGTCACCGTCTTCCTTACTCATACAAGTTTCAATGAGACTTCGAGGGTTGCTTGGCAACTAAGTTGGCGGTTTAAAAACACACTAGACTCGAGCCGCCGAGATAATGACTTTCTGCGTTCTTAGAAGCACATACTGCGAGCAAAAAACAGCTACTTTCCTGGCAAGTACCACGCAGAACATCGAATTATATCTGGTCGTAGTCCATGTAACGATTCACACTGTGAATGCAGATCGCAAATGTTTCTTTCTTCCTAAGACGTGACAAATTCACATCGAGACAGGCACGCTTGATAACCTACAGACCGGTTTCGGGCTTATTGGCCTTCATCAGTGCAGGGTAGTTATCCGAGTAGAGACCGCGAGATCTTCACTCGGAGCGTTGCCTGTCCCAATGCATTTTCGTCGCGTCTATTTGACCGCACTGAGCCGCGTTCCAAGAGATATTTGGAAGTGGCGACACCATGCGGCAGAAGAAAGCAGTAGTTGTTTTTTGCTTGTAGTCTACCAGACATTCAATTTCAAACTATGTTTGATATTGTTACGAACTGTGCTTCCAAGAACACCGGAAGTCTAGTTCTAGGATGTGATTTGTGGCCTCGCCATAACATCGATCACCGACGTATCAATTAGAGGACAATAGCGGATGACTCATAACCGCCGTGGTTATAAGAAAATTAAATATTTAATCTTCTGTTAAATCATCAGTATTTTGTCTATATAAAAGGAGAGCAGTGGCGCGTACAGTCAGATATGGTTTAGAAAGTGTTGAATTTAGAAAGAAAGCTAGTATTGTGAATAATGAGATTTGTAATGGGATTATCGTTGTGTTTTATTAAGTCCAAAAAAGGTTGCATGTACTTTGTAAGATTTAATGAATGTGACAAAGGGCTATAGTACAAAAATTGACATGATGTGTCGATGTCATTGTCTTGTCATACATCATGTTCAATGTCTTTTTACTTTTATGTACTCATGTCCATGTCCATGTCATTTCCAGTTAGTGGAGGCACTTGATACTTTCAAGATGCCATTTCGAATTTCATTAATCATTATGGTAATCGCTTTCATTTCTTTGATTCAAATTAGATGTTGAGTGTGCAATCGTCCCCTAGGTTGACTTTTTGTATAGATTTTCGACAAGTGAGTTGGTACCAATTTTCTTTGAATTTATAACCTCAAAAATTATTTAATAAATATAAATCTCTTCATATATTGATTCACTTTTCAGGAATCTCTCCTGAAGATGGCAATTGTTGCCGAAAACGTTTGATATTTACTCGTAAAGAATTTTTTTACTATAGCCCTTTGTCACATTCATTACATTTAATTAAGCGTTTATTGAGTGTTTTAAATTCACGGACCCAAGTAGAAATATAGTAACAATATTTTTAATTGGATAGATTATTTTCTCTTTCAATTTTTTTTCCAATTCATGGCTCTTTCATTTTTCATTTTTTTAGCTTAGTCGAGCTAACAGCCACTTCCAAAAGTTCTGTGACTTGAGAGATTTGTTTCTGGAGTGTTTCTTTCTTCTGCCGTATGGTGCCGCCACTTCCCAAAATCTTTTGGAACGCAGCTCAGTGCGGTCAAATAGACGCGACGAAAATGCATTGGGACAGGCAACGCTTTGAGTGGAGATCTTACGGTCCCTACTCGGATAATACCCTGCACTGATGAGGGCCAATAAGACCGAAACCGGTCTGTAGGTTGTTGAGCGTGCCTGTCTCGATGTGGATTTGTCATGTCTTAGGAAGAAAGAAACATTTGCGATCTGCACAGTGTGAATCGTTGCATGTACTACGAGCAGATATAATTCAATGTTCTGCGTGGTATTTGCCAGGAAAGTAGTTGTTTTTTGCTCGTAGTCTACCAGACATTCAATTCCAAACTATGTTTGATATTAATTGGATATACTATTTTCTATTTCAAGAATTTTGTCCAATTCATGTGTTTAAGATAATGTAAACTCAGGCGTTATATATGAAATACGACTGAATTGGGGAAAATTATGGAAATAATTCTCATCTAAATCTAAAAATCATTACACATAAATCCACCCCAAATTGCCTAAAAGTATACCCCACATAGTCAACTACAACATTTCAAGATTCTCCTCCACCACCATCACACGAATGAAAATAAACAATGGTAAGTTTTCTGCACATCTGGCAAAAATAGGCACTTATGTTGACCCATTATGCTCATGTGACAATTTTTCTTCAGCGGACATAAATCACATCCTATTCACGTGCCCTAACTTCAGCCAACACTGGACCAAATTCTTAGATAATTTACTTTCCTTCATTTTTTCGTTTCCAACCAATATTAACAGTACTATTAGCTACTCTAAATGAATAAATATATAATGTAATTCTGACATTCGTTATCAAATCCAAAATATCAATATAGCCCATCTTGTCTCGACTCAGTACACAATTTCTGTGACAAAATCAACTCCGGTTTGATGCCAAAGGGTAGGAGTTGAAAAAAAAGTTTAATTTTTTGAGTAGAGGTTTCCTCGGAATTCAAGGTTATAACAAAACCGTCGGTCATATATATCAAAATATCCACTTACTTGCACATGCACATCATCCTTGAAAATGATATTATCCTGGAATACAAAATTCCCCTTCAGGACAGCTTCCCTGTCGCTCAGCCAGATGAGATCGTCTAGATTTTTCATAAGCTCTCCATTGAATTCGAAAATGTGAGGTCCTTTAGCAAAAAATGCATTTCCTGAAACGGGAAGTAACTTCAAATGACATGGGTTACACAAAGGTGGATATAGATATGGTGAAACGACTCTTTAATTGTATTCCGTCAAAACCTGTAGACTGATGGTTAAGAAAAGATCATAACACCGGTAATATTTCACTAATCGTTCGAAGATGGCGTTAATATCGCTTTTGATATCAATATCGATAATTCAGTTCTATATTAATGTGCTGCACACCTCACTAGTTGATAAGATGTTGAATTAAATTTTGAATAGGCCGGTCGGAATGTCCTATATGTGAGGTAGTAAGCTACAGATGTGTAGGGTAAGGTGGTCTTACAGGCTAGTGAAACAACGGCGTTGAGTTAACTAATCTAAACTTGAAGTATCTATTTAACAAATAACTGTGGTGATCTTCTGACATACAGAAACATTATCAAGATTTATATTTACTCCTTAAAGAACCATATTAGTATACATAAAAAATACAGAATAGGGTTTACAGTCATACAGGTAATTATCCTATCAAGTTCAATGCACAAAGCTATCTTATCAGTCACCTTTTGTAATCAGAAAATCCTACGTCAAATACTTTAATATTTTTAAATACAACTCTGGCTACTATCCGACAAACGGCACACTCTGATATGAATGGTTTAATTTCCTACCATTTGCCTTTTGAATTACTTTTCGGTCAATGATCTAAAATCTTTTCCTATGGGCATTTATAAACTGGTTTGGGGAACTTACACATTCTGTCTCTAGTTCAATTATCACTTCGTTTGTGATATTTAAAATTCGCGACACTTGCAAACTGACTGGTTTGAACTGAGAAGACTTTCAACTGGACAAGTTACTTTTACAAACACTGTTGAGCTTCACTTTCAGCCTGAAGACTTACTATTGCAATGTCTATCGACAAATTGCAAAAATGGACAAAGTATGATTCTGATGTCTTTCGACAAAGAATCCGCTACTGAAAAGTCCGTTAGCTTCAAAATAAACCGTGGTGACCACGGTATTACTGAACTTAACTCTTTCGAGTCATGTTTGTGACTGCTTTCGATTGACTTTTGGTCAACTCTTTTGTTTCAAAATCTAACCCTTTTTCTCCCTCAAAGCGGCAATCTGACAAAAGAACACGTGGACAATATTGTGTCATCGAGCCTCAAATTAATGGCTTTGTTTTTCTCATTGATAACAGTGATATGCCTTAAATTTCTTTTTGTCGGCGCTTTTTCGGTTCATTTGTTCATGAATTCTTGGCTCTATCATTTTAGTTGATAAGAGAAGTTGACCAGTAATTTATATTTTCGGCGCCTTTGAGCTTCATCCGATTATCCATCGATCGAGCTATTCAGAAATCAAGTTCAAGAGTAGAATTATTTTCACAGGTGAATGTTGAAGTAGTCGAGCATTTTTTATTACTCTCTAATTCAAAACTTTGGTGTTGAAGTAGGTATAATAGCTGATGTATCAGCATAATCATTTTCATAAACATTACTTCAATGTACCGGGTGATTCAATAAGGGTAACGAGGTACTCTGTCTCAGGAACTAATAGTCGAACAAATCTCCCAGAGGAAATCTACCAAGAAAAATTGCAGAAAATATTTTTCGAATTCATACGTCCACCGCTAGGGGAAGTGATAGCTTCGAACGTATAAAAAAATTGGATTTTTTTGGAAAAAATTATGAATATAATTAAATCAGACATGAATACTCTCACGTTAATGCCACCATAATGGTCCATATTTTTAATACATCAAGTTTTATTGTAGGACGTGAAATGAAGGCAGGAGGGAATCCTAAACTTCTTGGACTATAAATATATATATAATCTTGCTAATAAGGTTTGGTTCAAGAATTGAAGGTTTGGAAAATAAAATAAAGAAATATCCATGCCATCCTGGTTCTTACCTTCCTCGCTAGGGGGCGTGTTTTATAGAGCTAATAGTTTTTGTTTGTTCAAGAAATTGTTTAATTATTTTATTAGATTTCTAAAGTAGATGGAATTTGCTAAAAAATATGTTGAAACGTCTTGGCGATATCTCCATTCGTTTGAAAGTTATGGCTTGAAGAATATTTCATTAACGAATTTATTAAATGAATGAAATAGGTAATTGAGTTTACATTCATTTTTAATTTTTGTTGTCAAGCATGCAATGGAAAAATGAAAAAATAGTCTGAAACTTTGTTCCCATTTTAATTTAATCAATAATGATATACTCGAAAGATATACCATAACAAACAATATCCAATTTCTCAGAAAACCGTGCAAAAAGGGTATTGATTGAAATGAAATGGCAACGAAGTTTAAAACTGTTTTTTTTTTCTATGGCAAAAGTTTGATTCTCACCGCCCCCTGCCGAGGGCGAGTAGGTTGACATAAATGATTTTTCATTTTATTCACCAGCTTTTCTTTTCTTGAACCATACCTTGTTAGCAAAATTCCGTTGGGTCGAACTTAAGGTATAAACATTCACAGTCTAAACAATTCAGGATCCCCTCCCGCCTTCATTCTACGATGGACGTATGAATTTAAGGAATATTTTCAGTAATTTTTCTTGGTCGATTTCCTCTGTAGGATTTTATCCCAAACTTCTACGACTATCATTTTCTGCGATAGAAAACCTCGTTATCCTTATTGAATCACCCGGTACAATTCTTGAAAGTTCAACTCTGTAGTTGCAAATGAAATGATATATCCAATCATGGTGAACATTCCATAACGTTGGTATTACCAAATTTGAACTTTAAAACAGGTTAAGTGCCACGTGAGGCCAACGCGGAATCTCCCAAAAAAAGCCTTATTTGCCGCGTGAAGCCGACGTGGACTCAAATATTAGTCGGTCATAAAATTTAGAGTATATCCACAATGGCTTCTCGTATCCATTTGAAATACACGTGAGCGTTTTCGGCTCGGCCAGATGGTCTAAAAATCGTACTTGGCCTGTGCTTTTGAGAGTCCAAGCGGGACTCACATGGCTCATAATATTATTCGTGAATAAAAAAAGTATTTGGCCAGTGCCCACTAAGCAAAGTAACATTCATTCAATATTTCAGTAACCTTTCATCGTAATGTGTAATGTTCCATCAGAGTTTTCTGCTACCTTACTGCAAAGGTTCAGCAACTACTGAAACGGACGTTCAGCAATATTAAAAATGGTATATTTCATATCAATTATTCCAGCAAGGTTACTGCAATTTTGCATATAATATACAGGAATATTGCAAATGTGATATTAAAAATGTGGCCTAGTGACAATGTTGCAGCAACTGCTGAAATAGATTGATGGATGTAATGTTTAATAATTAGTAATTGCAGCAAGGTTACCGTAACATAGCATATAAATTAGAAGAGAATAACATATTCAATATTATGTTATATAGCAGCAACTTACCACCAACCTTGTCTATTCATTTCTATAACATAACAGGAAGATTTCATAAATTACTTTCCAGTAGGTTTGTTCATTACTGAACAATTTTTGGATTTTCACTTATTGCTTCTAAAATATTGATAGAAAATGAATGCATACAATATTCATGGTAGGCAAATCAGTTTCGATATCTTGGAAAATATCATTAACTAATGATGTGCCTTCTATGAAAATCATATTCATTTTCTAGTTTTTAGAGCAAGGAGTTAAAACCCAACAAATCTTCTGAAATGATTATACCTTAATATAGTATTTTCATTTGAAACAATAAATAGATTTTTTCCTATGCTTCTGTTATATACAGTTGGTCTCACTAGGTTGGAACCATGTGAAAATAATTAATATCATTGATTTTACGAAAAAAGTTCTGCATGCTCTAAAAGCTATATTACAATCATCAAATATTAATTTTTTTCAGTCGTATAAGCGGGTTGTTAAAAAAATCACTTAGGAGTGGGTACCTTTATTTTAAACAAAATCGAAAGTTGTTATGCAAGGTTATTCAGAATTGAAAATACATTCAAATGTTCAGTCATATCTATCTACCATGAAAAATATGGTTTTGTAAACTTTATTTCCATTCAGTTTTGAAAGAAAAATCTATTGTTTATAAAAAGTTTAACATAGTCGGAAACTTGAAACACATTATAAACACTCACAAAAAAAGATAAATGTTGAGAATAACACAACCTAATTTGGTAGATTTGAATATCTGAACGTAAATTTAATTTCTAACTGACTTTAATGTGACAATTTTCGATATTGTAAAAATCGAAGTAACTTTATTATTAGATTCGCATATTTTAAGAAACCTCTCATACAACTGAAAAAACTTAATACCTGATGATTTCAGCTTTTATCACATCCATAACTTTTTTTTTCTAAAATAAATAATAAAAAAGTATTCCATATGCTTTCAACTTTGTGAGACATTCTATATACCTATATGACAAGTTATTGATTTCAAATGTCTATGGAAGTCTTGGGGGTCAAAAAGGCAAACATTTTATAATAAAACCTTTATTTGAATTGAAATATCACAACAAAATAGAAACAAATATCAAAATATCAAATTAAAAAAACTCTGTTTGGCCTCATCCAGGCACCTGAAACAATAATAATCAATGGAATGTTTGGATGGAAGATTGACAACTTGATCTACTACCAAGTCTTCAAAACCTTGACATACACATCTATACAATACTCTCAATTGTTTCCTGCAAATAGGTCAAAATGATATTTTCCATTCTCTGTAATTGAAATTGTGCAAGACTTTTTGGTTTTCAGCAAAGTACGACAAACATATGGAAGGTTTTTATATTTTAAAAAGTTTATTGAAATTCGTATTGGATATGCATCAATCAATTGCCCAATTTCTCAAATTATTAGCTAATGTAGTAAAGTTATCTGATGCCTGGGTTTTTACTATATTAAACTAATCAGTATTACTTATTCAATGGAAAATAAGGAACAATGACTGGGGTTTCTGAGAAGAATGTAAGGGGAGAGGTAACTGATGGGTTCTCATTTTTATCTTGTGAAATATCAGGGCAACAAGTTTGAGAATCATCAGTTTCAACTACAACCTTCGAGTTTATCAATTTTCTTTTAGTATCTTGTCTTACTATTTCACGTATTTTTTCGACGTATTTTGAGTACTTCTCACGATGTTTTTGGATCTAAAAATGTCCACACTAATCACAATCGAAATATCATCATATTTCAATGAATACAAATTGATAACGACGATTTCAATCCTACTTTATAATAAGATGCACACGAAACAACACAACCATCAGATTTATTCGCAATATAAGGAGGAAAACTAAGAAAAAGCATTTTCCTACCAAACTATCCTAACCTAAAATAATAAAAATGATGTATCGCTTACCTTACATGAATATGGAGATGCCTTAAATGTATTATTGACATTGTCCATTGTGCTGCTTCAACACTCTTATTCAACAAACAAATGTACTTTACTAATAATTTATGAAAGTAGAAGTATCCAAATCAAGAATGAAAAACCAGCGACGCAAGACTGCACGATACGGGACGGGATAAACATAAACAAACTTTCTTTGTCTATGGGCTGGGTGTCGCCCCGTTAGGTGGCATCTTCCATCTCCTCAAGACCGGGAAATTCAAAATTGGTTGGTAACCTGATAGATGAAATATTTTTTCAAGTTTCTTTATATTTACCATTTAAAATTGTAGAAGGGTATCATTTTGTATATTTCTGCAATGATGCGATCGAAAATTGAACATACATTGTGTTTTCTAAATACTGTCAATATTGTTTGAAGTTATCTTATGTATTGTTGTTAATATAATAGGATTTAAAACCGAGTGTAACATTGTGATTTGAATTTGTTCGATAGTTCCAAATGTAACTTGCACACACATTGTTCCTATATAGTTTCTATAATGTTGCATTTATAATGAACTCTCATGGTTCACGCAATATTGCACCTGAAACATTATCAATAGCTTGCTTTTTAATTTACATACAACTTGTCGATAGTTTTTTTTGTTATGTTAAAAACTTGAATATAGCAGTTAGCCTTATGCAATATTATATTATTATCTTACAATGGCAAGCAATACATAATATTGTTGCAATATTTTGTAACATTACATGTTTAGTGGGTGGGTACGTGAAATGTTTCAACATTGCGGCACTCAACCTGTTAATGAATGGATTGTGCACCTGCAATGAATCGTTAATTCATTGGGCCATCATTATCACTCGCAACTACTGTCATTTTTTCATTGTGTATTTGTGTATCTTCTAGTGTTAAAATGAGTTAAAAATGGGAATTATTCATTGAAGCCTCAACCCAACGTCCTCTTTGTTTTCTAGCTGTTGGTTTGTCCCTTGCTACGCATTCACTCAATGATATTGTAACGAAGTTACTAAAATTTTGATACATACTCTATATAATAGTAGTAATCGGGTAGTATCCTAGGGTAAACATCGTGCTAGGAATTCCGTTCTTTTTCGTAACGATTTGTTTTCACACACCGGAAGTGATTTGGTGAATATCAAGTTAGCGCGAAGTCATGATTTGATAGTTATAATTACTGATAATTAATTAGCGAGATAGGCTGGCGTCCGACGATAACGAGTCAAGTTTGCAGCGATGCGCACTTCGAGCGATCCCCACTGAATCAAACAGAGAGTAGAGTGGGGCGAACGGAGATATACCCGCGATCGCGACGCGAAAGCGCCAGTCCTGCTTGAGACCGCAAGCTGGACACTAGACTCTCTTGGAAGTACTGCAAAGCTGAAGCCGCAGCTGACTGGTCTGAAAGAGAGAGAAGTTCGAAACCGCAAACTAATAACCGAAGATAGCCGACTTCTTGAGACCATAAGGAGTAGGTGATTCATAATCCGTGTTGAGTTGAGAGGGCCGTACTTGCATTCTTGTACAGGGTGACTATTATCCCACTGTCAGCGAATTATATTCGGACTGGGGGATATTAGGTACATGCTAGGCGACTGCTTCAGGTTCTGCGAATTCTATTCGGTACCTGAAGTTGTCTCTGGTTGTTTTACTCCCTGCTTGAATCAATATACGGGGTGTTTTGGCAAACCATCAGTGAATTATATTCGGGTGGTGGGTCAAAATACCAGGGGGTCGCTGTATGATTCTGCTAATTATATTCGGTGTTGTCTACCTTGAGACAGACTCAGGAAACCGCTTTTGCTTTTTGATTTTGCTTTTCCGGGAATATTCTGGCACCGCGAAATTGTGATTACTTTAAAGCGTCAAACAACGCTTCTCCAAGCAGAAAGCGTTACAAATTGGTATTTATGAATTGAGAAACCAATAAATTATCCAACAGTAAGGTACGCATTGAAGTTCCAACAGGTATGATTATATATTGATGAAACATAATATGCTTATATATCCGCTAAATCTGCCGTAAGCTTTCAAATCAAGTTGAACTGTCAGAATTGAGTCTTATAATAGTATTTTATAAACCTAGGGACTAAAGTGGTATTTTAAATCCCCAGACAAAAAGTTTATAATATAATTTGTCGAGGGATTTGAAAACACTTTATTCCTTAGGTTCATTTACTATTTTATGCATTTAAGGATTGGTGAAACGTTAAAGAAAATATAAAAAAAAATTTCGATTCCTATTGTACAAAATGAAACATCAACAACATCTTCGCTGCCACTGACGACGCCAACAGCTACATATTCCTTCAATAAATAAAAATAACAGCTGTAATAATAATAAGTTTCCTCTTTTTCACTTAGCTAATTGCGATGGGGTAAACATTGTAACATAATATCATACTGTATTCAAATACAGGCAACAAGCATCAGTCATTGTCAACATAATATTCAAGTGTATTGATGATTATCGAAACACAAATTCCTTTATTGATTATGCATTGTAGTTCGACACAAGAAGATTCGTTATGCAACCAACAATACATTTATGCCATTGTATGAAGTAGGCAAGATTACCTATGTACTATGTACTACTGAGCTGAATTCATTTTGATTGTTGTCACAATTTGTGTGGTTAGGTTACATTAGATTAATTCTTGCTGAAATTATCTATAATTTGTTGAAAATGAAGTGGATACATATTAATAGTGAGTGTTTATCATGGTTCAGACGAAAATATGGTGTAGTGGCATTCATTTATTTACCAGGGAATCGGAAAATACTATGACAGATTGCAACTAGTAAGCCGTTGTTTAATTAAACTACCCTACTGCCTACGAATCAGAAAGTGAAATACAGAAACGAAAACACAGCATGTAGGTATCCAATAGCCAATCAGGAGACGAAATACAAAATCGAAAACATGGTGTTATTTATTATCAACTCAATCATTTCAACTAATCAAAAATCACCATCATCGTATTCAGGAAAAAACAGACTTTGCGAAAATGGAAAAATTCAATATGGCGCCTGAAAGAAAAACAAAAGTTTAGTGCTAGGTTGAGTGTTCCATCTCTGACATAAATACGCTATGAAAAATACGAAGACAGAATAAATGAAAACGAAAATTATAAATTCCAGTTTTTTTTCAAATTATTGGAAAACTAGAAATGATACTTTTTACCCGACCTCGTAGCTCTCATAATAACTGAGATTCCCATGGGGGAGCTCGAAACACGGACAGTCTGAATAATATATATGATATACGTCTGCTCAAGTTCGTTTCGTACGATATAGAAAAGTTTTTTTATTATTAATTTCATAGGAAGAAGTTATTCTTCATTAAAAGTTTTGCATGGTCTTATCCCAAGATACAATCATCAGATATCAAACCTTTTCAGTCGTGTACGAAGTTTGTCAAAAAATATCAATTTTGTCCAACAGTGAACAAAATAATATATTTCACAATAATTATCAACTTAATATTGAATATTCGAGGGTAGTTTTCAGTTTTCATCTGGTTCAACAATTTTCGATGTTGTCAAAAATAAAGGTATTGTAGGTACCTAATCTTGAGCCAAATTCATATTCTGTCAAACACCGCACATAGAACTAGACATTATTGATATCTTATGTGCGTATTTCAGGTTCAAGACCATGCAGAACTTTTTATGAGGAATAACTCTCTTCGTTAAATTTATAATAAAAAAGTTTTCCATTTGGTGCTAACTTGAGCAGACACACTGAATATGATTATGTACTATTTTTTCTCAAGTTGCATGTGTCGATTTCATTCATTGAGAACTGTATAAATTCAAACCACTTTTGATATATAACTGAAAAATATCCAAACCATTAACTTCCTTCAAAACGTCTTCCTTCCATATTTCTTACTCGCGAATGTTGATACTAATGGACTTCTGACAACCATAAAAAATTATTACCCTCCAGAATGAGCCTGCTCCCAGCTTCTTTTATATCCGACGCGAATCCGCACAGATCCGAGACATTAACTCCATTCAGATCTCCATTAATATGGACAGCACCTAGGATCGTGACATTTTCATGGAAGTGCTTTTTATCAAGAACGTCCAGAATCGTTTGGCGACCGCCTACTTCGTTCTGGAAAAGATTGTCCAGATCCAGATTGTCGACGTGTCCATCGAGGGCTATTGTGCCACTAACAATGACGTCATTAGCTGAAAAAAAGAGAGATGTCGAGTGAGATTCATTCGGGATACAATTTGTCTTCACGCAAAAAGCACTACATGCAGTCTGGCGGACAGTTCGAGAAAAATGGTTGAAGGAATGGTTAATCGAAATTCAACACTTGAAATAATGAGAAATCTCCCCTCATTCGGAGTGATTCATTTTCTCTTAATGGCACTCCAATAAGTGCAAGAAGTTCTCGAAATTATATCAGACGAAGGGATAAGCATTGAAATAATTTATTTGTTCACAATCTACACAGCAATAGAAAAAACTGTAATGAATATGCTTTGCAGTATACCTATATAAATCCTTCATTTAGTCCAAGAATAATGTACATGTACAAGTAGAAAAAAATTAAATAAAGATGAACATCATAACATTTAACTAAAAGAGCAGGTGAACAAAATAAACTACACTAACAATGAATATCACTGTCGGGGGTTACAATCAGCCAGCATGAAGTTCTTTAATTTCACCTTGAACACAGATAGTGAATTTGAATTCTTCAGTTCATCTGAATTTTGTGATTTCTTATACGTTTTTCGAGTTTAACCATGGGGATCTCAATTATTATAAGGCATACGAGGTTGGTTATTGGAGCAAAGTTGCACAATTTTAAGCTGAACAATAACTATGTGAAAGAAAATTTCATGTATCATTTTTCATTTTTGAAATATTGGGAAAAAACGGAAATTTTTAGTTTTCGTTTTTATTTTTTCAATCGAAAACGAAGCGAACTAGACGATTTTAACTACGACGTTCTAGAGGCACTTCTTCACAAGGAATCTAAATCTGTCATCGTATTTTCCATTGCATTCTTGATGTCAGAAATACAACTTTCAACTTTGGTTTTTCTTATGGTCGCCATATTGGATTGTTGTATTTTTAAAAAGTCTGTTATCATCTGATTTCTATGACGTATCACTCGATATGTTCGAATCTCACATGATGGTCAAAATAAGCAAAAAATCGTTTTTGCAAAGAGTAAAAAATTTAGTTCAACAAACTAAATTCTGATAGTTCGATTAAACTTGAAAGCTTACTCACATAAAAACCAAGGTTATTTTGAATTAGGAACGACATTTAAGTTATAAAAGTTTTTTTTTTGCAAAACAAAACAGTCATAAAAGATGCTCGAATATTCGACCATTCACTTCTAAACACAATTTTATTGTGCTCCCAAAGTTCTGAATAGCACAATCGATGGGTACCTACAATTCCAAGAATCAGATCTTGAAAGAAAGAATACTGGATTATTGTTTATGGGAAATGAAGAAAGATTTCTTAAAATTGTACCCATCGATGATATTGCTGAGCTGGGAAGAAGAACGAGTGAAATTGTGTCTAGAAGAGAATGGTGGAATATTCGAGCATATTTTATAACTTTGTTATGTATTTAATAATTTTATTTCGTTTTGTGGAGAAAAAACTTCTAGCTTTCTTGTCAAGTTCGTTCCTTACTTCAAACCTTCGTTTTTAAGAGGGTAAGCTTGCCAGAAATATGAACGTTCTTTATCCTCAATTGAAGAATCAAAATTCAGTTTTTGTTAAACAAAATTGCTGGCGTTATTTTCAAAGCACTCTTCGTAAAAATGGTTTTATCTTAATTTTGATTAGCATGTAAGATTCAAACATATCGTGTGTAACTTCATTGTATTCAGAAAGTGATAGACTTTTCAAAAATGCAAAAATCCAATATGGCGCCCATAAGAAAATCCAAAGTCGACTGTTGTATCTCTGACATCAAGAACGCCTTGGAAAATACGATGACAGATTTAGAAACGTCCAGTTCTTATGGTTTTCGCTTTAAAAAATGAAAACGAAAAATTCAAATTTCCGTTTTTTTCCAATATTTCAAAAACAGAAAAAGGTAAATAAAATTTTCTTTCACATAATTGTTCATCATGAAAAGGCTCAACTTTGCCCCGATTCAACCGACCTCGTAACTCTTATAATAACTGAGATCCCCATGGTTAAGCTCGATAAACGGGCACCCTGTAGATCGGGTGTTATAATTATGATGTTCAGAAACGGAAGATATTTTGTCTTTCAAATACGATGAGGCATCACCGGTTTTTATTTTGAGAATAAAAACCATTGTTGGGTATAAGAACATTTTATCAACTGAAAGCCATTTCAAAGAACTTAACATTTAATTAATATGTGTTCTTTTAGGGCAGGATAATAGTGTTCTCATTGCCCGATTCTGGAGTTTCTGCAGACGGCTTATTTCATTTTGTTGTAGCAAACATAGAATGATAGAGCAGTGTATTGTATATAATAGGTTTTGACCATTTTGAAAGAAAACTGGAGCCCCTGTATAAATAGTTAATTTTGAATGGAATTTTTTTAATTATATAATTTGCATGATTTTTTAATTCCAGTTCTCGATCAATGATTACTCCTAGATATTTGAAAGTATCCACCACTTCGATTGACTTATTGTTCACGGTTATTTCACAATCATTTTCTACAAACTTGTTATATTCCTTGTTATTACTCATCATCATAAATTTAGTTTTGCTTTTATTCATCTCAAGTTTGTTTACACCATTTATATACATTTTTTTCAACGTCTCATTCATTGTCTCTACTACAGTGAAAAAATCTGAATTTGAGAAGTGGATCAGAGCGTCATCTGCAAACAAGTGAACCGAGCACCTTCCAACATATTCCACCACATCATCAATGTCTATTAGAAATAATAAAGGACCAAGTACACTACCCTGGGGGACTCCTTGTCCAATCGAGATTTCATTAGATAAAATATTATTTATTTTAAGTTTCTGTCTCCTGTTTTCTAGATTATCCACTATCCAAGCCAGTGCACTTCCAATAATACCGATGCTTTCCATTTTTCTTACCCATCTATTTCCATCTTGAGTTTCGAAAGCTCTTTGAATTTCGAGAAAAATTATACCTGTCATAAGATTTACATCAATGTTTTTCCTAAAATCATCTAGAACACATTGTATGGCTTTTGTTTGAAGGTGGCTGACAATGTCTCGAGTTGTGAAGAAAAGTTTCGGACTTCCATTGTCTGAAGGTATGAAGATTTAAATCCTGAGAAAAGAAAAGATGAGTTATGCTGAAAAAACGAAATAAGTGATGAATAAAAATTAACTATTTTATCGAATCAAGAAGATTCGAGTATCAATAAATCAGGTTAGTATTAGTGTTAGTATATATGAAGTCGAAAAATGTAGATTTAAATGGGAGTTTCGTCTTCAGGTGAAGACGATTGTAGATACACACAATCGAAACGTCGTGACAAACTCGATTTGAATCTTTCTCATAATTTAAATTCTTTATTCATTCATTTTATTTTAATTTTTATTTCAACTTTTCTTTTTTCAGGCTATTCAACTTTTCTTTTTTCAGGCTATTGATTTCTAATTCAACCTTTCTTTTTCAGGCTATTGATTTCTAATTCAATTTTTTCTTATTTTCAGGCTCATCGACTAGTTAAACTCCCATTTAAATCTACATTTTTCGACTTCATATATACTAACACTAATACTAACCTGATTTATTGATACTCGAATCTTCTTGATTCGGTAAAATAGTTAATTTTTATTCATCACTTATTTCGTTTTTTCAGCATAACTCATCTTTTCTTTTCTCAGGATTCAAATCTTCATACCTTTAGACAATGGAAGTCCGAAACTTTTCTTCACCACATTGTATGGCTGTCTCACAACTGTGACCGCTCCGAAAACTTGACTGCACACTATTTATCACTCTATTCTGATCTATAATTTGCTCATATACTGCTCCCTCTAAGACTTTCTCTATAATGGGTAGCTAATTGATTGGTCTCAAGTCATTAGCTTCAGTAGCATTTTAACTATGGGAATTGGCACAATTGTCGATACTTTTATATTATTGTGGAAGTTTCAAAGGATGAATTGATCAGATTCAACAAAAGCTGGGCAATACTACAAAAACAATTCTTGAGGAAAAGTGTGTCTACATCATCTAGACTAGCTTTATTAAGCAGAGAAAAAATTATTGTCCGGAGTCTTTCATAGTCAATCAACTTGAAGCTGTCCAGAACATGTTCACCGTATCTACGTCAAATTAGATAATCAAGGCCCATAGTGTCTATTTCATTAATGAGTTGCTGGATACTTTCTACATAGTAATTATTAAAAGCATCAGGCATTGCATATATATCTTTAATTGTTACCTCATCGTCAATTTCAATTTCTCTTAAGGTATTATCAATTACTTTCTTTGTAACATTTAATTTTAAGATTTTCCAAATTTCTACTCAGTTCCCTTTATTTCCTGAAATTTTAATTTCAATATAATTCAGCTTTTCATCTCTCATAATTTGTCACCGCTAAATTTCTATTTTGTTTATAAATGTTCCAGTATTCTTGGCTTCTTTGTGTAACAAACTTTTTATAACTATGGTCTCTATTTCTTTTACACGCTCTGTCCACCATTTCCTTTATTTTGGATATATCTTGATTTCTTTTTTATGCTGTCATTTAGATTCATTAACTGATGTATTGATTTTATGAAAACATTATTCTATAGAAGAATTTTGGGACTCTTTTACAGAAACAGAATTGTAGATTCAATTAACTATAAATGAACCGTTGTTGGATATTTTCCATTGAAAAATACCTGTTTTTACCTATTTTTTATATTCAATTCTTTTTCTGTTAGCACTACGGTCATCAGCGGAAAGAATACTACTAGTTCTCTAATTCAACCGACCTCGTATCTTCAATAATAAAGAAGTTATCAATAGTGCCGACTTGAGTTTAATCAGCCTGTATAGCGATCAGAATGTATCAAAAATAGGTGATAATTAATGAAATGAATGAGTACATTCGTTATGAAAAATGGAAGAACCATGAATTGGACAAATATTGGGAAAATATTCTGTCCAATCAAAAATATCAAACATAGTTTGAAATTGAATGTCTGGTAGACTACTAGCAGAAAACAACTACTTTCCTGGCAAATACCACGCAGAACATTGAATTATATCTACTAGTAGTCCATTTAACGATTCACACTGTGAATGCAGATCGCAAATGTTTCTTTCTTCCTAAGACGTGACAAATTCAACTATGTTTGATATTTTCAATTGGATAGACTATTTTCCCTTCAAATTTGTTTGTCCAATTCATGGCTTTCAAATTTCTGTAACTTGGGAGATTTGTTTTTGGAGTATTTCTTTCTTCTGCCGCATGGTGTCGCCACTTCCAATTGTCTGTTGGAACGCGACTCAGGTTGGTCAAATGGACGCGACGAAAATGCATTGGGACAGACAACGCTTCGGGTGGAGATCTCACGGTATCTACTCGGATAAGCCCGAAACCGGTCTGTAGGTTGTAAAGCGTGCCTGTCTCGATGTGAATTTTTCATGTCTCAGGAAGAAAGAAACATTTGCGATCTGCATTCACGGTGTGAATCGTTAAATGGACTACTAGTAGATATAATTCAATGTTCTGCGTGGTATTTGGTAGAAAAGTAGTTGTTTTCTGCTCGTAGTTCACCAGACACTCAATTTCAAACTATGTTCGATATTTTTTATTGGGTAGACTATTTGCCCTTTCGTTACATTTGGACAGAACTATTTATTGGTGTGGTGTACACTGAGATCACTTACCGAATTCTGCAGTTTCGAATCGATGGGTTTCATCAATCTTCACTGTTTTCAGATGAAGGTCATCCAAATCGACATCGTTCAAATGATTTGATTCGATGAAAACATTTCCAAATACTTTAATGTTGCTAAATTCTTGATCATGTAGCTCTACTTCTGCACTTTTCGTTTCATTGATATTGTCCAGCTCAAGTTTAGAAACATCATTACATTTTTTTGAAAAGTGCAGACAATCAACAGTTATGTTTTCTAGATTTTTCAGATTATTGACCTTCAGTTTCTTTTCTTTTAACAGTTCTAAGTGTTCGTTGAAGGAAAGATTCTTTATCGTCAAATCATCAACTTCAAGATTTTTGAAAGTTTGTTTCCCCATTATATCAGAACTAGAATTTATAGTTACTGCATCCTTGACAATTTTTTCGAAGTCAACACCATCTATCAGACCTTTCACTGTTAATTCATCGACAATTGTTGATGTGGTTGATGGTTCTTTTTTGAAAAGCATTATTCCAGTAACTTCTTGATGTCCACTAGTTGTTAACACTTCTTGCCAGGGATGCGTTCCAAATTCTGTACTATTTGTATCGAGCCTAGAATGAATTGGAAATAAATATTCTCATTCAAAGAAATATTCGGTAAGGCTGAATTGTATATTTAGAATTGAGAATCGTACGATGCAAGAACAATAATTAATACATACAAAATAAAAGTGGTAGGTTTTTATAATCATTTGGTTTGCCTCATGAAATATTCTCAAACTCTATACCCAGCTACTGATTATTACAAAAAACATTTTTAGTGGCCACCTGGATCTTGTTGGGGATTTACAGGGCAAATTCTGAAAGAGATGACAGCTCGGCTAGCTCAAGAGTATGGGGTAAAGTTCATAAATAAATCCAGTCAAAGTAATATCTCTTGGAATCCTATCTTGACAAATCAATTCGAAATATTGAAATATGGTACAGAGAAAGATCAATGTCGATTATCAAAGGTTTCCGATTTATAGAAGAATCATCATCGCACACAAGAAATTTAATGGAATACTCGGTTGATGGCTGAGTGCGTTGAGGCGCTGGCCTTTGGGCCCAGTGGGTCTGGGTTCGAATCCCGGCGCGAATATTCGCGAAAATCACGAACCAACAAATGGCGCTAGAGAAATGTCAAAAATCTGACATGAAGATGAACAACAGCAAGAAGCATATAAGTAAACAATTATTATTCGCTGATATATACAATCTGATGTAATGTTAAGTATGGAATTTCAAATTAAAGCTCAAGTCGTATTATTCATTTTACTTGACTGATTATGCTTGGAAAGAACAGAATATGAAAATGGTAGGTGGAAATGTTTTTATAACAATATAACCAATCCGGTTTTGCTCAGAATAATTAATCAATTCATTTCAATATTACACACAAAAAATGATAGAACCACTACATAATTATAATTTTATAACCATTCCATGTCAGATTTCTTCCAGATTGAGTTTGGTGCTCTGTTGATTTCTTCCAATAAATGGTATTGAGCATTATTTTCCATGATATATTCAGTTGAATTCATGTATTTCTTGTATTATATATGATAACAATAATCACAAACAATTTTTGGTATTTCATTTCTATGAAAGAAAACGTAAACTGTTGCAAGAATAGCTTTCGTTACTCAGATTCATCCAATGCTTGCAGAAGTTTCTCTTTGGGTTCGCTTCTTCCTTGGGGATGCAACAGTGCCTTCAGCCTGCATCTCAGCGACAACTTTTCACATAATTGATTTCAAAAAGCTACCTCAGCTGCTGCAAACTCAACACTGAATTTCTGAGTTTTCCTGTTCTACATGTCTGATAAACACACTTCAACCGAGGGGTAAACAGCTGACCAAAATGTGTTCACCGAAAATCCATTTTTTTGAAGTAAATCCACGGAAATTCATGATGGAAATCCACAGAAATCCACGGAAAATGAATCCACAGCTGTTTACCCCTCGACTTCAACGAATAACGATCAAAAGGGAAGAGGCAGTATAACAATCTACATGTCATACTTGTCACTCTGTCACTGTGACATAGAACATTACATCTTCACTTAAATGGCAAGTAAACAACACAAGTTACTCAAGATCACAGTTCAAAGAGAAGGTTTTAACCCTAGATTTTAGCGTATATCTAATAAATAGGACATTAACATTCAATCTCGTCAACTTTGGATTTTATTTCACTGTTTATACAACGCCGTTCGGTCAACTGAACACTTCCATTGTTGCGATGTCGCAATATTTTACATTGTGTAAACTTGCCTGGCTTCTAGACCACTGAGAAGCGAGGAAAAACCTTTCCTATCTTTTCAACGCTGTATTCTTAACTGAAATGGACTATAGTATATCATATCAGGTCATCGAAAAAGTGATTTTTTTTGGGAGATGTGATTGAAATGTCCCAACTTACGCTTGTTCTGCAGCCATATATTTGACGTAATGTTTCCCAGTGATGATTTGATCTCCATCCTTCCTGAGTATGTTGCCTTCTAACTCTTCTACATCGATATCGTTTATCCTTCGACATATCGTATCGCCCCTGATCTCCAAGTCCTTATCGAAATGCTTCGAACCGTGGACGATTTGTGTTTGTTTCGCACCATTGACCAGCCAGGAATCGGGTGCGATTAAATTAATGCTGTCTGCTGATAGTTCATCAACATTTATGTGCTGAAAAAATATCAGAAGGATCTGAAACAACCAAACATTTCCAGAGGAGAAATGATCAATTATTTATATGAATTCATCGTATTTGTACGAATTCAGTCCTCTCTTGAAGATAGAGTAACTTTCCAATATAACAAAATTATCCTCGATAATATCAAAATATTGTTCGCTTCGAATAATCAGTTTATTTATTAATCCTTTTGGTTGGTGAAAATAGTTGCATTTGTTGAGTTGACATTTTTTTGTAGGAAACAAATATTTCGACCAAATGAAGTGAAATAGGGCAGGTTGGGGTCAGTTGATACAGGGGCAAATTGATACAATTCAGTTTTTGAATTCACCTTTATTGCTATAGTGCCGCTGAACGGTGAGTGTTTTCCACTTGTCGCATGTAATACAACAAGTGTATTGATGATTATCGAAACAAAAATTCCTTCGATTTTGAAAAACGAATCATGTTGCTTGGAAACCACACGAGCGCACAGCGCGAGTGTGGTTTCTCAAAGCAACATGATTTGTTTCTAAGAAGGGAAGGAATTTTCGATAATCATTAATAACACAAGTTGTATTTGTTCAGATTATTTCATGAATAAAATCGAAGCCATTTTGATAATTTCCTATTTATTGTTAATATAATTATTACAGTTTATGGAATTAGTTATTTTGATTATGCATTGTAGTTCGACACAAGAAAATTCGTTATGCAACAAACAATACACTTGCCATTGTATGATGTAGGCAAGATTACCTATGCACTAGGTACTACTGAGCTAAATTTATTATGATTGTTGTCACAATTTGTGTGGTTAGGTTACATTACATTAATTCTATTGATGCTAAAATTGTCCAGAATTTGTGGAAAATGAAGTGGATACACATCAATAGTGTGTGTTTATCATGATTCAGACGAAAATTGGGTGTAGTAGCATCCATTTATTTACCAGGGAATCGAAAAATACTATGACCGATTGCAACTAGTGGGCCGTTGTTTAATTAAACTACCCTACTGCCTACGAATCAGAAAGCGAAATACAGAAACGAAAACACAGCGTGTATCCATCAATAGCCAATCAGGAGCCGAAATACAAAATCGAAAACATGGTGTTATTGCTTATCAACACAATCATTTCAACCAATCAAAAACGTTTATTCTAGCATGAATGAAATAATCGTTTTAATTTCATTAATGTAGTTATAATTTCATTATCGTGCACAAGGTCATAGTTTATTGCGAAATGTTAATTTCAGCTGCATTAGTGAATTTCGGGGAACATGTTCGAGTTCGGATGATGGTATGTAATAGTAATATCATACAACTAGGGACCAAAGTGGCATTTCATATCCTCAGACAAAAAGTTTATAGATAATTTGTCGAGGGACTCAGTCCTGAGGTGTATATACTATTTTATGAACTTCAGGGATTCAAAGGGTACTTTAAATCGCTATTTTCGGGGAAAAATTGGTACTTTAAGTCCCTAGGGATTTAAAATATACTTTGATTTCCTTATTTCTCTGCAATGAAAGCTGAATTTAGAAATTTATTTTCAATAATTTCATTGGAAATATAACATGATATGGATGCAACAAAAGTGTAACGTGTTTAGAAAAATATTAAACTGTAATGGTGAATTTATAAACTCAACTAAACCAAAGACTAAATTAACAACCAAGAATTGAGAGAGATGAATATAGGAAAATCCATTCGAGGTTTTATAAACTTCTATCAGTCATTTAAAATAATAATTAACAGCTAAGAAGATGGGCATCTTTCATCTTTTCAACTAAGAATTAAAAATTATAGGTGAGTTCCCAATGCAGCGTTTCTGCTTCTCGCGTCGCTTGTCATGCACTCTGATTGGTGAATCGGAATTCAAAATAGCTGTGCTGCTTTTTGTTTATTTTTATTGTTTCCAATGAAAGAATTGAGTGTGGTTATGTGAATCAGAATAAATGAATGAAATGAAGGCGATAATAAAATGAAAGCAAAGAAAATCATTAGTTTATTGGTAAATTACTATTATGCTAGGTCATATGCTGCATAGTCCTGAATTGTACTGCAATTATTAAAAAATCTCAATAAGATGATTAAGGATAACAGTAATCATTTTTCCTAATCTCAAGAAATTATCATGCTCTTGTTCCGCCATTTGAGTTAAATAAATAATCTAATCCCTTACCAATGCCAGCAATGATTCAGCGACGCAAGAATGTTGAAAATATTGGACTTTTTCGCTTCAATATAATCTGAATTCCGCTTCACCAATCAGAGTGCATGACACGAGAAGCAAAAACGCTGCATTGGGAACTCACCTTATGAGTTCAACGCATGCGCATAAGACATATTTGTTTGCTCCAATGTTTGCTCTGAATTTCAGGCACGGAACAATAAAAAACATAATTCTTTATTGATGTTTATAAACACCTCCTTAGTTGATGTAGTTGGTAATTATTAATTGTTAATTCGTATTCTTAGTTTAGTTGAGTTTATGAATTCACCATGAAAAAAAACTCAATTTATATTAATATTAACATTTATGATTGAAATATCTATAATTATATAGATATATATTGAGATATTTTTGACAACTCTTTATTGAAAATTGTGTTGACACTGACTGCTTGTTGCCTGGATGTGAATACAGTATAATATTATGTTACAATGTTTACCCCATTGCAATTATCTAAGTGAAGAAATTATTATTATTATTGCAGTTGTTATTTTTATAAATTCAAGTGTTTCAGAAAATTTAAGCTGTTGTTGTCTTCGGTGGCAGCGACGATGTCATTGGTGTTTCCTTTTGTGCAATAGAAATCGAAATATTTTTTTTGTTATATTTTCTTAAACGTTTCATCTATCCTAAAGTGCATAAAATAGTATATAAACCTCAGGACTAAAGTGTTTTTAAATCCCTCGACAAATTATAGGTGTGAGCAAGCTCACACACAATTCATAAAGAAGATTTTATCACTACCGTTCCATACACCCGACTATGCAGTCCGAATTGAATCTGGCCTCGTTAACCTTTCATACAATATTTTCAAGTAGACCCTAAATTGGTTGACACATATTCTGGAAATGAATGACAGTAGGTTAACCAAGTTGATCTTCAGACGACAACTGCTTATGTCCAACTGTGGTCCCAAATATAACTGGGCATTGCAAGTAAAATCATTATTTAATGAAACTGACGCTGGTGACATCTCGGGCAATATATCTCTAGAGCTTATCAAATCGAAGAAAAAGTCACAAAGTGTACAATTGCTTCTCTATTCTGCATAATATGACGCAGCCTTGGCAGCAGCGTTATATTTCCCAAAATATTCCTGTCAAATACACGAGATCAATAATTGCCCACCTAAAATTATGAAACTCTCTCTATAAAATTTTCTTGTAGAGGTTCAACTTATACCATCAATCCTAATGAGCGCTGCACAATCTGTAATCATGAACAGCTAGAAACGATTGAACATATTTTCTTCAACTGTCCCATGTACTCTTCAATCAAACCAGCATACCTTAATTAAATACCAGATATGGTTGCTCTAGCCCATGCCCTCGATAATCCCACAGAAGAAAATGTTGATACCATTGCCCATCATTTGTGGAATGTATTGAAAATGCGCTCTATGGTTATCAATGAATGAATCCATATACTTTGGTTTGTTGTCATAACTTCCCGCTACTATCTGTTTCCTTTCTATTTAGTTAAATATTAAATTAAGTTATTTTTGTTCTTTTTTTGCTGTTTCGGGTCTATAGGTATTTTTGTTTGTTTCATATTTTCATATTTCATTATTCTTCATAAGACTAATTTATACTTTTTTTTTTTGTAATCACCATCATTTGTACCTGCTGCTTCACTTACCTACTCAAAACTAACCTCTTTGGGTTGCCTATAGTTGTATTCTTTGTTATTAGTAATGTACATGTCAACTTTCGCACTCTTGCCATAAATTGTAATTTCTGGGCCGAGAATCTTAGACCACAATCAACATCAGGTACTTATTTCTTCGATATTATTTCGCCTATCATGTCATCAGAATGAAAATGACATTCGCCTTACCCCAGTTCAGGTTAGCAGAAGCAGAGCCCGCTTTGGGAAAATATATTGTATACAGCTTCGTCATTGGCCCGAGAATGAAAATATCTGTAGCCGTAATAGAAAGTGGTGATAATCACGAGATGAAAGAATCTCTTTCATCAATTAATAAACAACCTATATGGAATTGATGTAAAATGAAATAGTCTTGGATGAAGGTATTTTTTCGCACTTACTGAGTTGAAATTCGATTGCAGGCCAGAATAGTCGATGAAATGTATGGGTTAAGGTCTGTTAACAAGCAGAACAATAAAAAATTGAAATAACGGTGGATTTATGCAGAGGTTTTGAGTCGTAAGTAAGTCATAAGAAGTTCATCCATTGGTTTTTAATGTAACCATTTATACAGCTGTCATAAGTTTTAAGTTCTTAGAAAAGTTGGCCAACATTTATCACTTACGACTTAAAACTCGATCGATTTAAGCATGCGTCTGATTTTGCAAAAGGGTATCTTAACAAACAGCAGGAGTTGAATGCATCTAAAGCAAATAGACATAAATAAAAATAGGATATACCTACTTTGGAAATTTGAATTGAAGCGGAGAGAATTAGAAAAATAAGCACACACTGTTGGCAGTCCTTGAAACTGCTTGCATAAATGGTCCATTTTTCCTTAAGGACTCAAAACTTATGACTTAAAACTAACGACTTGGGGCCACTTTATAAAAAACTTTAAGACCTAAGATTTATCACCTAACATTTAATACTTATCACTTATGACAGATGAATCATGGAAATATCATTGGTTGTGTTATAAAACCATTTAAGACTTATAATTTTACACCTAAGACTTAAGAAGATGACCAACTTCCAACTTAAGAAATGGATGATGAATGATCATAAATGAAAATAGGAGATGCGCATGTTCGAGCAACGAAAAGTGACATCCAGTTTCCCGCGATATTTGAATTTTTGGTTATATTTTCGAATATTATTTGTTGGTGTGGATAGTCTGTAATTATTTGGTTGCATTCATCAATTTTTTTATAAAAGTGACATAGTTTTCTATTTTGAAATCGATGTCATCAATAATAACTCCAAATTATAGCTATTTGTCAGATCAGAGGGATGTTCTTATGAAGCAAATTGCTTATGTTGGACTGACTACTATGTATACATGTCATGATAAAGGAAAACAGCGATGTACTGTGGAAAATTTACTGAAAAAATCGATTGGCATGGAATGTCCATGGAATTTTATGAAAAATGGAATATGCCAAACTGCATTGGTGCCCTTGATGGAAAGCATATTCAGATACAAAATACAAAACATGCTGGAACAGGATACTTCTCCTACTAGAAGACTTTCAAGCATAGTATTGATCTGGCTATCTGTGATGCATCTCATAAATTCATTTTCATTGATGTAGGCTGTCCAGGATCAAATCATGATGGAAATGTATTCCGTAATTCAATTTTCCATTTCTACCTGCAGTTTTCTAAGATAGGTATATTTGGCCAATTTTTTTCCAGGCAGTTTTCCTGGCGAGTTTATTTCAGAATAACCACTTTTTTATCATAAATATGCCTGAATTCTTCAACTTGTTGAATTAATAGAGCATATCGTCCATGACACAAATAATATTTGATTATAAAATTGAAGAAAATTCAAACAAAAACAATAATAATAGATATAGGTTAGAACTTGCCAACGTCAAAATTTTTTGTTCCATGTCAAATATTCCTAAATCTTAAGTTTTTTTATAACAGAATGAACTGATCAGCTCTTAAGTCTTAAATGTTAGGTGATAAATCTTAAATGTTAAAAGTTTTTATAAAGTCCCTTAAAACCTCTGCATAAATCCACCGTAAGAGTGTACATGATTATTTTCGTTGTCGACTTATTCGCACCTGCTTCACTGTGATTCAATAACGTTTATTACCTGAGAAAATACCAAGTGGATGGGCATATTATCATTGTTCAGCTCGGATCCATTCTCCAACAATTTCCCCCAGGACTTGTTTCCATCCATGGCGATAATATCCTTCGATCTGATTGTTCCCTCACTTACAACGTTTCCGGTAATCCTAACATCACCGTTTATTTCCACATCCTGATCCACTTTAACAAGCGGACTCATGGTCCCGAATGCTTCTCCTCTTATCTTTCCGTTCAGTTTTATGGGGCTCAATAATTCCAAGTTTTCGAACGATTTCGTGCCGGATACGTATTGCCTTTCATTGGAATCCCTCAGCAGTATGTCCAGATTTCCATCCATAACAACGACGTTGTTGAGATTTTGTGTGGCTGTGAGGTTTTCGACGGATAAGTCATCCCTGAATATAACATCCTTGTTTATACGGAATGTTCCTCCTGTGATTGGTATCAGACTATCAGGAACGTGTTTACCTGGAAAATTAATTGTTGTTTCAACGAAACTCAAATTGTTTGGATATGATGAAGAATCATTATTATAGGTCGCTTTCACCATTATAGATCACATTCCCAGATAACACACATTCGCCTAACAACGTCCTCTAATAGTCGCCGAAATACTTGAGGATGTAAGATTTTCTACATCCTGAGAACGTCACTAGGCTCAGAATTTTCGACATAATTGTCGCACATTAGTCCTCCGAGCGGCAGCCTGAGGATGTAGATATGTGTGGGCCTAAGGACGTCCTCTAATATTCGTCAAAGGAGGATGTTCTATATTCTACATCCTGAGAATGTCACTAGGCTCAGAATTTTTGACATAATTGTCCCACATTAGTCTTTTCAGCGGCAGCCTGGGGATGTGGATATGTGTGGGCCTATATGGATGTATTCTGATGATATCTTCGTCTTTAAATATGTATAGGTACTCATGTGAAGTTAGGAGCAATTGACCGGAGTATGTTCTACTCATAAAAATAATTGAAAAAGGTAAATATTTTTATGTAAATTTCATCTCTTCCAAGTCACGAGATAGATATACATATATATTTTTTTAAATCGAGTTACACATTATCAAAATCGGACGAAGCGTTCTTTATTATTGAATTAATTTTTAATTATTCGATATTGGTTGGTTCTCCACTCCATATGAATTTCCCAATTAAGAAGTGAGCTATATATATCAAGAAAAATTATTTTGTCCATTATTATTGAAAAAAACAAAAGTATTCCAATTTTAGTAATAAAAATCCTTGAAAATAATTGTTGTTCAAATCACATTGAAAGTTAAACATTTATAAGTTCACGGAATAGCGACATTGCAATGAGGAGGTAAGTTGAATCACAGAAGTCAAGCAACGACAGCAGTGGCTAGGATTTGGATGGGTGACCATGATAGCGCTGATTTTTTTTATTTTTTTAATTTTTATTCATTTTCATTAGTTCTCAGATATGCTCAAAAGTCATTCTGAGAATAATAAAAACTCAAAAAAGGCATAACTGGAGTGAATAAAAAAAGTAAGACCTCGTGGGGATCTTCTGAGACGTTATTTGAACGTGGAAAATGGTAACAGGAGGACGTTCTTTGAAAGCCTCTCGGCGTATTGAGGACGTTAATATGACCGCCTCAGAAGATCCTCAAAAGGTTTTTGTGTTATCTGGGTTGCTATTCATTAATTTGATAGATGTCCGAATTAAAGATTAGTATATTACACAACAAGTGTGGAAAGTGACATATTTCACACGAGTAGTCGTTTAGCACGAGCCGCGTAGCGTTGAGTGCGGAAACGTAACGAGTGAAGGAAATGCACGTTGCAACGAGTTTTGTACACTATTTTTCCTACGACTTCGAATACTTTTATTTCGCAGGAAGTCTTGTCAAAAGTGTAACTTGAGCGGTCTCTATAATTTCAGGTGGTTTTGATTCGATATCAAGTACTGTTTATTTTCATATTCAAGATGATATTTGAATACTTCTCTGACAATTCCTCATTATGTGAATTACTGATTGATTGAGTTAGTTTAGTTTGCACAAATTTTATTGATATTGACACCAGCGTACATAAACAAACTTGACACCATACACCTGCTAGCGCCAGTAATCACGCAACCAGAAATACAGAACCATAGAAGTACGTAGTGCGGTGCGTAGTGCGTACGAGTGAGTGCGTCCTTGACTCCTTGCAAACATCTGTGATACCAAAGAATCTTCTCTTTGGTGATACTGTGATATCAAACTGATGCAAGAGCAAGCCGCACATAAAACTGTAGCCGTACTCTTTTGAATGATCTCACCCGCTGTCATTAACATCGAAATAGTTCCAGCAAAGAGTATAGCTTCCTGTTTTAAAGTGAATTCAGAGGTTATGTATCAGATACATTGAAATTGATAGATAAAGAATTCTCGGTATAATTCAAAAGGAGACAGAAATTTCAATAAATAATATGAATTTGATTCGAGAACGCTTATATTGACAGTGAGTAGGTACCTCCACAATATACCTAATTATTTCTATCAATTCAGGCTACCGTTGTGATGTTTTTCATATCAACACTAGTGATTTTTATCTTTCAAATAAACAATGAAAATTTCACACACCTAACATTTTCGAACAACCAAAAACCTATATTGAGTATTGTTACTATAACAACAATACATATTACCGGAAATTTTTGTCTCCTCATTGGGGGAAGGAGCATGAAATTACACCGGAAATTTTATGACGTTCATAGTTCAAATGACATTCACACTCAACTTCAGATTACCACTTCAAGTTTCTACCAAGTTAAGCGAAATTAAGTTATTGAAGAATTTTGGTTTGAATTATCTTACCAGCTACTTTACTACTATAAAGTCGGTATTTTGCATTTTATTTAATATAATCTTAACTGGAGTCTTGGTGTGAAAATTTTTCACCGAATACCGCACTATAGCTTCAATTGAAAACAGAAGAAATCCTTTTTCGAAACAAATATTTATTATCAATATTATTATTGAAGATTGAATTGAATTAATTCCAGTCACGACTCTGCGGCATCCGAAACCACGCAGAGTCGAGCTAGAGAGAAACCAGTGACCACTCCCCACGCCGTGAGGTAAGTGATCTCTGGGACTGAGTACCGTGTGCCCTGAGTAGACGCAATGATCTCAGGATTACTGCCTTCTGCATTGCCACAGCTAAAACTTGTGCCTTCTGCCGGCAAGCTGGTATTTTCTGCAGTTCTGAGAGCAGCGTCTGTCGTGTACCACTAAGAGAGCCTATTATCTATTTATTCATTTATTTATTTGGTATAAACGGGAAAACCCTAAGTGACAACGTTGTAAAATAACTAAATGCTAAATAAAAATAACACTAAATACTAAAAACTAACAGACAGAATTTGCTTGACTCTCAGGTCAACCAAAGAGTTCTGGGCAATTAAAATGACCTGACAGTAATTTAAATGGAAATATGAGGTCAGCTTGAGTCCGCCTGTTTTCCAATGGGGTGAGGTGTAGTGTAGAAAGAATATCAGTGTAGTTATGTCGCTGGTCCATTTGAAAGCCCATTTTGTAGGCAGCACTTCGCAAAAATTTATTTTGAACCCGTTTTGTACACTGAGTAAGAGGGACACCATACAATGGATGCGTATTCTAAGTGTGACCTAATTGATGAACAATACAGAATTTTCATTGTGTTTGCTGATAACTCTTTAGCGATCCTACCTACATAGCCATGAAGTTGATTTCAAGGTTATTTTTATTAATATGTGATGAGAATGACAACTTTCTATCAAATATAACACCAAGGTCTTCAACTTCATCAACTCGTTTCAAAGGCAAAGAGTTTATGCAGTATTCATATGTGATTGGTGCCTGAGAACGGTTGAAACACATGACTATACATTTGTCAAGATTTAGTTTCAAGCAATTATTTTTACACCAGTTGGTTAAATGGTTCACATCATCTTGAAGTTTCAAACAATCAACATATGATTCAATCACACGGTATAGCTTGAGATCATCAGCAAACAACAATCCTTCTGAGTCAGTAATATATGTAATGAGATCATTAATAAAAATATTGAAGAGTATTGATCCACAGTGACTACCTTGAGAAACACCAGAACAGGCCTCAATTGTATGTGATATGTAATTATTAATTTTCACCCACTGAATTCTATTTGTGAGGAAGCTGCTAATCCAACCCAAAATACTACCCCCAAAACCAAAAGATTCTAATTTTCGAATTATTAATTCATGATTAACTCTATCAAACGCCTTTGAAAAATCTGTATAAATTGAATGAACTTGATACCGTTTCTCAAACGCATTTAAAATGTCTTTCTGATAGGTCAGCAAATTTGTGACAGTGGAATTGCCTCTGGAGAAACCATGTTGTTGATCGGTTAGAGCATTGAGACAGTGCCAAGAAAGCTGTTTGGTTACAAGACAATCAAATATTTTAGGAATAACAGATGGTAAACTGATGCCCCTATAATTCTTGACATTGCTCTTATCACCTGATTTGTGAATAGGTCTGATAAAGCTGTTTTTCCAGAACATGGGAAACTCACTATTTCTGAGAGATAAATTGAACAATAAAAAAAGTGGAAAGTTCAAAGTACACACACATTTTTTCAATAAAAGTGATGGCACACCATCTGGTCCAGAACTGAAACTAGTCTTCAGTGCACTTATTTCATTAAAAATGTCCGTTTGAGTAATCTGGCATTCAGTGAAGTTAAGTGCATTTTGACTTTGTTGCTCAGGTGTTAGAAATTCTGCATCAACATTAACATATACTGAGGAGAAATGATCAGCAAAAAGATTAACAGTATCAAATCCATCAACACTAATTTCATCATTATAAAACATAGTAGAAGGATACGAACATGCATTATTTTTCATATTTGCATACTTCCAGAAAGTTCGTGAATCATGTCTGATGTTATTCTCAATATTTGTTAAATACATATTATAACATTGTTTGGTCAATGATTTACACTTGGAACGCAGTGTGACTAGTTTAACAGAATGGTCTTGATACAGTTTGCGGAGTTCGAAGAGAAGATCTCTGTATTTTGTCCGTTTTTCCTCCTCTTTCAAAACGATGTTCGGTGCGGATGGTGCCGAAAATCCAATCACAAACATCGTTTTGGTTTGATGGTCGAGGAGGACTAAGTCAGGCTTATTGGCTTGTATCTACCTGACGGTGGGGAATGAGAAGTTTCAATAAATTTAACACCTCTCATTTTCCACAACGGACTCAATATCCCCCGGAGCAAGAGGCAGCACTAGAGCTTCATCAATACCGTACGAGTGTCTCAGATGGTGATACAGCACTCGTGATGCCGCATTATGTCTATGGATATAGGCCGAAACTACATACACCGTACATGCTGAAAGCAGGTGCATCAGCGTTTCCGGCGCCCTACGGCAGACCCTGCATCTAACATCAGGGACCTCTATACCCATGACTCGGCTTCGGTAATGTAAGGTATTGAAAATTCCATCCTGGCATGCCATGATGAAGGGGAGATCTTACTTCGTTGAAATAGGCGGGAAAGGATTGCATTGGGACAGGCACCACTGCAGGTGGAGATCTCAGGATCTCTACTAGGTTAAGTACCCTGCACTGATGAGAACCAATAAGCCCGAGACCGGTCTGTAGGTTGTTAAGCGTCCCTGTCCCGATGTGAAACATTTGCGATCTGCATTCACAGTGTTTTTGTCTAATTTATGGCTTTTCCATTTTTAATGAAAATTAACAGTTGTAAATAATTCCGGTGACAATGCAATATGATTTTTTTATTCGGTCAGATTCTATTCAAAGTCGTTTCTAGGTCGGATATTATGATTTTCTCTAGAAAATCCAAAAATTTTGAATGGCGGCTCGAAGATGGCAGGAGGGATTTGTGGTTATGGTTATATTCGATTCGAAATTTTATAAATTCAAAATGACTTCTCTAAAATATCGGATGAGTTTCTAAACTATATCGTTCGATTCTATTTAAAATAAGAAGATAGGGGTTTCTGGGATCACATATTGAGAATAGTAGATCTAACTGATAGAGTTTAGTGATCATGGGCAAATTCAATTCAAAATCAGAAGTATTGAGACAGATAACTGAAGCAAAGTAAGCTGAATGAAAAAGAATTCAGTCTTTCGTGCACTAAGTTTAGCGAAAAGTAGAAAATAAAATGTAACAAAGTTCTTAAAAACAAGCTTTTCTACAAAAGCACTGAAGAGGTAGGATAATAATAAATTGATTGTTCATTTAGTACATTTGTAGAAGAGCTCAACTCTGAAAATATTTTTTCACGTTCATTTTCGATTTTCATTCGACTGATTCATTAGCTAAGTGACTCCAAGATTTATTTCATTATTTCGATATATTGCTATGAGTATAGCCCATTGTGTTCTAGGGAACATTTCATGACTTTTCAAAAATCACTCAAGTTGAATCAGGATATTCTTTCTTCAGATACCTACTCTTGTAAGGAAATCTCGACAAATAACATATTGATTAAACACAGAGAAGGGAACGATTGGATCACGAATGAATATATGGAGTTACAAAAACAAAAGAATATATATCGATAGAAAGAAACGAAAAAATAACAATAATTTGGAATTGATAGGGAAATACAACTACATGAAAAATAAACTAACAAATATGACTAGAAGACTGAGAAAGAATTATTTCAAGGAAAGATGGGAAAAAACAGGAACAAATAATGGTATCTACTAAATGAACTGATGAAAGGAAAGGAAGTTGAGAACGTTATCAAAGAAATCAATGTAAGAAATAAAACTATCAACAATAAAGCTGACATATAGCTGGAGAATTCAATGAATGTTTTTGCAAAATATGTAGAGAAATATTGGATATTGTAGACTCAATTGATGAAAAATAGGGTAGAATTCGAAGAGATATACTGTGAAAATATTTTTGTATTGGAGTATGTAACAGATAATGAAATTTTGAATTACATAAGTCAAATAAATAAGGATACTGCACCAGGACATGATGGTATTACTATGAATGATCTAATTACTCTGAAAGAAACATTGCTGCCATTATTGACTAAATTAATTAATATAACTTTGAATACAGGTATATATCCAGAATCGTCAAAAATTAGTTCAGTCACGCCCATACACAAAACAGGCTCTATTACAGAAATCAGTAAATATACACCAGTCAGTGTAGTAATCTTTTCAAAAATCATTGAAATATAATTATTCATGATAGATTTCTGAAATTCATTAAGAAATACTTTGGAACTGATCCATTTCAATATGGCTTTCATAAACAGAGTAATACCCAAAGTGCCACTACCGAATTCATAGATATCATATCGAAAGACATTGACAAAAAAAATGATGTAGTAACAGTATTTGTGGACCTACGGAAAGCGTTCGATGTAGTAGAGCATAACAAACTCTTGGAAAAAATGGAGAAAATGGGTTTCAAGAAAATGTGTTTTAGAGGAAATACCAACAAGCTAATAGGGAACCTAGATTAAAATCGTTGCGCCAGAACGGTGAAAATCAGAACTACTCTATGGGCCATTCCAGTTTGTTTACATTATCTGAAAGAATATCATTATTTCGTTTCTATTCAATATTTTCAAATTGACTGCTTGGGTATAAAATTTTGTTTCGATATTATTTAGTTATAGTAGTCTACTATAAGCCGTTTTGTGCATATACATACAACTTCAGTTGAAATGACTATCTTTCTGAATATACTATTTCAATAATCTTCATTATGGATTTATTACAAATATGTAAGCAATAAAACAAAACTATTTCAATAACAACATGCAACTTATTGTCCTGTGTGATCAGTTACCTGGAAAGGTAAAATAATGAGGTCTTATATTGATACATATTTAAAAAACTCCAAAAACTTGGTTGTGTGCATTCGTCCAATATTATTAAAATCATTTTAGAAAGTGTGGAAGTTTTTAACTATAATAATTCACACTTTTTCATAAATATACAATGAAAAAGCCATACAATTATAAATATTTATTGATAAGTATAAAGTTAATGAGAGAATACATCATTATGTACTAAATTTCAAGTATGTTATCAGTAATATAAACTACTCAATTACCTCGCCAATTACTAACAATGAAATACAAATGATAAAATAATAGGTTCATCGTTTTCAATCCACACCTATCTCCTGTCCAGCAACTCCTTCTATTTCAACTTGGATACAAATATAACTCGGGATTTTCCTGTATTTGGGGAGGTATGAAAACTTATTTCGGGTTTTTTTCTTGCCCAACAGAAACAGTAATGTACGCCAACAATAATGATTCACAGTTGTTTCAGAATCATTTGATTATCAACCAACAAATCAACATTTCACGAAAAGAAAATTTCATGGAAACCTTATGGCACCAAATGTAAACAAACGATTCTATGGCCCATGCGTTAGTTATATTCGTCAACGGTAGGGGGCGTATTGCTTATTTTGTTTCGCCTATAGAATCATACTTGAGTCACCGTAGGCAATATGTAACAGTTGATGGGCATGTTAATAGTACCTTGCCAGTACGCTGTGGAATCCCCCAAGGGTCAATATTAGGACCAATGTTGTATTCTTTATACGTCCTGAGCCTGTCTAAAGCTAAGTTGAGAGCAAGGTACTATACCTATGCTGACGACACTATCATGGTCTACAGTAATGATAGGACAGATATTTTGGAAAATATCATAAATGATGACCTATTTGAGGTACAAACATTGTCATTTACAAAACAAACTCAAAATCAATGAAAACAAAACTGTGTTTGTGAGATTCATACAACGTAATACATTGAAAAAATAGGAGATATTTCACTTGATAAGGTACAAAATACAAAGTACCTAAGCTTGATTATTGATTATAAGTTGAATTGGAGCAAACATATAGACAAAATAAGCAAGAAGATATCACCTATGTTAGGAGCAGTGCATAGAAGTAAGAATTATTTAGATGACCAAAATAAATATATTGTGTATAATTCATACTTCATATGTGTATTTAGATACCTGATAACAATTTGGGGTACATGTGGACTAGCTCAATTTAACAGAGTGCAAGTATCACAGAATAAAGTGATCAAAATATTATTTGACCTAGACTACAGAACACCAACAGAAATCCTTTATGACCTCACAAACCTTCAAAAACTACATAATATCTTGAAATTAGAACAAAGTAAGTACATTTACAAAATATCAAATAACATTCAAAAGTCCAATATTAAAATACATCAGCGAAAACAAATCCATGAACACTCAACGAGACATAATCTTAATACTTATAAAGCCAGAACAAGTTACCTATTGAACAGTCCTGTAAATAGAGCGATCCACATGTACAATGAAATCAAATTAGAAATAAGGAACTTAGCAACATATAGTGAATTCAAAAATAAAATCAAACATTAATATTCTTCTTCTATATTTTTATTTTATTCAGATGTTTTTTTTCTCTTTTGATTCATAAATAATTATGGGCATATTCATTCTTAATACGATAGTGTGCAATATTCATAAATGTAAGGAGCTACATATACATATAATTTCAAATACTTATCCAAATTGATTGTACTGTTTGGCCAGTATATGATACTGAAGGCTAAATAATTGTTATGACATGTATGATTTGGTTATATTTGGGAATAAAGCATTAAAAAAAGAATCGACGATATATGATCATTGAAAAATGCATGTATCTTTATCTCGTTTGAGATTGCAAAATTGAAAATGAATGGTTACTAACCTGATAAATTATCGCCGATCAAGCTTTCAGCTTCTAGACCATCAAAATAATAAGTTTGCGTGATAACTTGTGGATGTTCTTTCATCAAGGCATATTTATGTAAAGTGGGAATATGAACATCGTTGATGAAGCCACCAACAACCAAGTTTTCAACTTCCATATGATCAACACTGTTTTTCTTCTCAGTATCTTCCTCTCCTTTTCTCTTATCATCGGTCATCGAATCCAGTGAGCGATCATTCAATTTCTTAGCAGACATTTTTCCTGTTTTCAAGCTATTGACGGAAAAGTTTCCTAGGCTCTGCTTCCCTGTCTTCAGCAGTATACTGTGAGTGTCAATTGAAATATCATTGATCGCTTCCACTTTGAATTCATCTTTGAAAATCACACTTCCTATGACAGTTATATCTTCCACTGAATCGTCCCTACGTAAAATGTCCTGCACTGGATGTTTATTGACAGTTTCAGGAAATATCGATTCTTCGGTTCTCAAATTATCGAATTCTATACTTGAGTTGAAGGTGAATCCATCGTTTATATCCAAAATGTTATCGAGAAGATCGTCGACATCTGGAAATGATAGATTTCATAATCGTGATATAATGATATTGATACAAACGAAAAATGCATTATAGAAGGATTAAATTTATCATGAAAATGTATGTTCCGGAAGGATTCAGCAATCGAATGAAAGTGAGGTATTAGACTAAATATATATTTTTTTTGAATCGAGACGCGAATTTTTTTATTGTTTTTTGTTAGCACCACGTTCATCACCGAAAAAAATACTACTAGTATTACCCTGTAGTAGTACCTGCCCTGATTTAATCGACTTCGTATCTTCAATGATAAAGAAGTTTGCAACAGTTTATACCTCTACGTCATCATTTTATGAGCCGAAAAAATGTAACGTTTCAAAACGTCAGGTGTCATAGTTATTTAACCTCATAGATGACAGTTCGCCATATTGAAACATGATTGGGAATATCTCAACTGATATTATGTTGGACAGGTCGCGTGCTTGGATTCAACCGAATTTAGAGATAAAAGAAGTGAAAATCACAAATAATACCAAATTCAACGAAGTTGCGAAGAAGTACTGTAAGTAATTACATTGCCATATTGCTAGCCCGTAGTATTTCCTTGCTTATCCTTGCTTTTACCTGCTTAAAATAAACATAACCTTAAAAAGCAGAGCATGTCAGTAGCGGCTGGGGGCCCTAGTGGCCCCCAGAAGAAACCACCTGATGAAAACAACACCAAACCTATCTATAAATATGACGTGCAGGATCTTCCACCTTACACCATAATAGTTGAGAGTAGTGATAGAAATCTAGGTAACATTCATCCAACGGCTGTAGGAAAAATTCTCAAAAGAAATCAAGTAAGTGGAATACGTAAGATAGTTAGGAAAGGTAGAAACAGATTAGGCATAGAGTTCACAAACACATTGAATGCTAATAATTTTTTAACAAATGCAGTATTGAACAATAACAACTGGAATGCATTTATACCAGCATCACTGGTAACAGTGAAAGGTATTGTGAGAGGAATAGATTGTGAAACTACAATGGAAGAAATTGTCAAGGAAGGAATAGCTGCCAGATCTATAATTGCAGCAAGAAGGATGAGCAAAAAAGTAATAAGAGGTGATAGGACAGTGGAATATGTTCCTACAGAAACAGTGGTAATCACATTCAAAGGAAAGAGGTTACCAGAAACAATGATGATTAATTATTATGAGGCTAGAGTACAAGTATATGTTGACCCGGTGATGCAATGTTTCAATTGTCTCAGATATGAACATACCAAAAAACACTGCCGAAGTAAGAAAAGATGCTCAAGATGTGCAGCTGAACATGAAGAAACTGATTGTGATACTGAGGAGACAAAGTGCATATACTGTCAAGAAAGTCACAAAGCAACAGATCGACAATGCAAAGAGTACAAAAGACAGAAGGATATTAAAGACCTTATGACCTATGAAAACATATCATATTTTGAAGCAGGACAAAGGATTCCCAGGAATAAAGAAAATGCCCAGCAGACACAATTTACAGCAAATATACAAAACTTCCCAGCACTCAGAAAACCAAATTCAGAGCCAGATATGATAGACGTGCATCAAAGAAGAGCCCATGCAATGCAGTACACCCCAAGACCTACTTACTCACAGGTAACAAATGTACGAAAACGAAAACCAACTTCTCCAACCATTGGTTATGATATGGAAGCACACAAAAAAAGCCTATTACCCTCATCATGCAGGACCCCGCGACAGGTACCAAATGAACCACTCATTACAAACCAGTCTGAATCTATCCAACAAATAGAAGAAGTTGACTTGCTAGAACTGTTCAAGAAAATGCTAGAACAAACTAGTTCGAAAGAGGAAATAAGGGAAAAAGTCCTAAATGAGCTAAAAATGAAAAATACCGAATACCAATAGTACCAACGCCTCAGAGAAGAACAAAGAACACCTGCAAATTATAAATCACCAAATGATTCACAACAATCAGAAGATATGTTTGCTGACACAATAGAGACTATGGGGGCGGAAGAAATACCAGACAGTCAACAATATAAATCATGGTATTCCAATGATGGCAGTACATATTAACAACAGGCAGCATGACATGATCAGACAATTGCGTATTCTCCAGTGGAACATCAGAAGTGTATTTGCAAACTACCAGGAACTAAAGTCAATAATAGCGGAACAGGAAGTGGAAATAATACTCTTAAATGAAACATTCTTATATCCACATCAGAATTTCAGATTTCCACATTACACCACAATAAGACAAGATAGACATGATGGACGAGGTGGTATAGCCTGCCTCATCAACAAAGCAGTACCATTCAAGCAAATCCATATAAACACTAATTTACCACAAAGATTTCAGAGTATTGGAATCATGGTGAACAACATATCGATAATAACAATCTACTGTCCACCAGACGTGTACATGTCAAAAAATAATTACATGAACATAATACAGGCAATACAGGTACCTTTTGTCATAATGGGAGACCTAAATGCACAACATGCAGCATGGGGATCGGGCGCAACAAATACTAGAGGGACTAATTTACTTGAAGCTATGGAAGATAACAATCTCGTATTCTTGAACGACGGCAGACCGACCCGCATAACATTACCTGGACAAAATGCAAGCTGTCCTGATTTAACCATAGGCACACCAGATATAAGTTTACAAGGCCAATGGAATGTGCTGGAAACGGCAGGCACAAGTGATCACATGCCAACTACGCTTACGATAAAATGCAGGGATAAATATATGTATGAAAATAAACCTATTTCAAGATGGAACACTAGAAAGGCAGACTGGACCAAGTATAAACAAAATTTTAATGAAGTGCGAGCAGATTGGGGATATGGAGAATGGCTTAACATGGTGAATCAGGCTGCAGAAACTTCCATGCCGGAGACCAAATTGAGGATTGGAAAGAGAAGATACACCAAGAAACCAATATGGTGGGATGATGAGTGTGAGAACCTCAATAGACAAAAAAGTAAGGCATTGAGACAATATAAAAATGACTGGAGTGAGGAAAGCTATATAGAGTATAAAAGAAAGGCAGCAAGAGCAAGATTAAGGATGAGGACTAAAAAGAAAGTAAGTTTCAGGGAATACACAGAAAATCTCAACAGAGATACCCCAATAGGTGAAATATGGAAGGTAGTGAGACGATACTCCTATGGAGCCCAAACAGACATGGCACATTGCACACAAACTGAACAGTGGGTGAGAACTCT
The DNA here is from genome assembly GCA_029955515.1 of Chrysomela aeneicollis. Classification (NCBI taxonomy): domain Eukaryota; kingdom Metazoa; phylum Arthropoda; class Insecta; order Coleoptera; family Chrysomelidae; genus Chrysomela; species Chrysomela aeneicollis. Next base: position 794,577 of record JARUHQ010000036.1, read on the forward strand.
GCTTGATACATTAACACCACCAATAGTCCCGACAGAAGACGATAGGGAAATTGAAAACTTTACAAACATACAGCCATCACCCGACATCACCAGAGATGAGGTGCAAACAGCTCTGCAACATAAAAAAGAAACAGCACTTGGAAAAGATCAAGTGACATACAATATGATGAATAATCTCCCAGAATTCATGATGGACAGACTGATAAACATATACAATAGGATACTCAGGGAAGAAACACCTATACCAGAAGAATGAAAAACTCACATTGTAACACCAATTATTAAACCTGGTAAACCACCAAATCAATATAGTAGTTATAGACCACTAGTGTTAGCATCAAGTGCTGGCAAACTTATGGAGAACATTATCCAAATGCGACTTGACTATCACCTAGAACAAACTAGCACATTCAATAGTTTGCAGAGTGGATTCAGAAAAGGAAGAGGGACGCTAGAAAATATTACATATATAACAACGGAAATAAACAGAGCATTCACACTGAAAGAGAAGACCATATGCATTTTTTTAGACATCACAGCAGCATATGACAATGTGATAATTGCCAAGCTTATGGAACATCTTAATGAAAAACATGTCAATTCGGACATAATGAAAGTAATTGCAAACATATTGAATGTGAGAAACATTTACATCAGGTCACCAAACTCTGGGGAATTAATAGGTCCACAGCAAGCCTTCAAAGGTTTACCGCAGGGCTTGCCGCTCAGTCCCTTGCTGTTCAATTTATACACATCAAGTTTGAACAAAATTGAGTCAGATGGTGTGAAAGTCCTGCAATATGCAGATGACATTGCCCTCATATGCTCACACCGAAATGTAGCGAACCTAGTATGGACAATGGAACAGGCAATAAGACAAGTGGAAACCTGGCTTGATGAACATGGACTGACACTTTCAGCTAGCAAATCGAAAGCCATCATATTTAGTAAGAGGAGAATAAGGATAATGCCCCCACCAATACAAGTACAGCGGGAAAATATTGAATGGGTAGAAACATACAAATACCTGGGTGTTGTTTTTGACAGTCGTCTATCATGGAAACAGCATATCAATAATTTTAAGAAGGGAAAAACTTCTTGGACCACTTTGAGAAGCAATGGATGATTTTCACAATATATCAATAATTGTTGTGAGAAAGCACAAAAGGGAATAAATATTATGAAGGCACTCACAAGGACTTGGTGGGGAGCAGATCCGCTGGTATTGCTTAATATTCATAAAGGGATTGTACGTACGCACCTAGAATATGGAATGCAAGCTGTGTTCACAACAACCAAAGACAATTGGAAGAAATTAGATCGAGTACAATATCAAGCACTGCGAGTTGCGTTAGGGTGCATGAGATCAACACCAACAAATATTTTGTTAGCTGAAGCCAGTGAAGTGTCTCTCCATAGTAGAAGAATCTGGATATGCTCGAAATTGTGTATGAAGATCATATCACGTGCAGATGATGAAGTGGGTACCAAATTAATAACATTCTATGGACTGTTCAATGAAGAACCAGAAATAAGCCACCACCTGATATACTAGAAGGTCTTGACCTAGTACTATTGCATGATAACAAGCTGAAGCACACAAGGGGCCTACCATGCTACCGATCTGATTATTGGATTCAGACGAGGCAGTTAGAATGGGAATCGGCAGGCTTAAATAAAGATAGCGCAGCTTGCAATAAAAAATTTACAGAGCTGTTGGCGAATGAATTTAATGAATACACAGTGGTATACACGGATGCCTCACTTGACAGAGGGACTGGGCGATGTGCTGTAGGCATAACGGACAAGACACTAGGAAATAGCATATCACAAAGACTAGGAAATGGAACACCGATATGTACAGCGGAAACCATTGCTATCAAAAAAGCTTTGGAGCAATAAGAAACGACTCAATAACCTTAAGTACAAGAGACATGATAGTTAACGGCAGGAAGAATGGAAAAGATATCAAACTTATGTGGGTACCGAGTCATATGGGAATTCAAGGTAATGAAGAGGCAGACAGATTGGCTAACCTAGGAAGAGATAAAAACATAATACATGAATACAGGTTACATTATGGGGAAATTCTACCTACAGTCAAGCAGTCAATATGGGAAAATTGGTGCCAGGTATATAAAGAACAAGGCAGACTCAAAGGGTATAAAGTATGTGAACCTAAATCCAGTACCACATGCAAAACCATGGTTCAGTAAAACATGTGCGCCAAGAGGTACTATAACAACCATCATAAGAATGAGTTCCCAACATTGCTTAACACCGCAGCATCTACATAGGATAGGTGTCAAAGATAATCCACTATGTACTTGTGGTCAAAGGGGATATCTCAACCACCTATTTATAGAATGCCCCAATAGACATGAACAGAACACAGAACTATACAAGAGCCTAGCCCAACTCTCACAAACACCTATCGAAATCAGCACACTGTTAGGGAATCCGCTTTCTGAAACAGTGAAGCTACTCACAAAATACCTTAGCAAAAATGGAATAAAGCTGCAACTGCTATACAAAATATATTGGAAAAAAAAAAACAGAAGGTAACTAATATTGTCGTTTATTCCTTGATAGAATCCATCTGCTCGAACCATCCTATTAGTCCTGGTGTAAACCCCTGTGAAATGTTCTGGATACACCACAGAACGAGAAGAGTTTTATACACCTTTGTTCAACCTAATCCTATTCATGAAGGGCATGAACAATGTATCCAGATGCACGTAGTAGTGCACCTTTCATGTGAATGTGAACCGTTGAAAGAAGAAGTAGGATTTGGCTGTATGTCATAGGACAAGAGGCCAGTAAGAAAGAAGAAGAAGAAGAGAAGAAGAAGAAACATGATTGAAACGGTCCAAGAGACGCTTTCAAAACGTTTTGAACCAGAATCAAGTGTGACGTCACAAATGGTTCAAGAAAATGGAGTGTTTCAAAACTGTTTCAAATACTTTCAAAACAGTTTCTCGCAAAAAATGCCTTTGAGTTCGATCAGCCTGTACATTCATAGATAAAACAAAAAATATGATTCACGTATCACATAATATGGTTAAAAGAATATACTAGGAGAATCAGCGATATCGGATATTTCTCATTTTAAAAATTGGCTGTATACCTAAAGTCTGTTTGCTAGGTGTAATGATCTGTGAATATTTTCACGTCTCAAATCTGGCGCTTCCAGCATATGTCACGACCTGGGGTTGCTATCCATTTGTCGGACTTTAGTTAAGGGGGTTATGCTTGGCAGCAAGAGGTTAACTGACTACTACTTGTGAAATAAGACATGAAAATAGTGGATGAAACAGTTTATTAAATATAAAACAAAGTGAATTTAAAATAAATTGAACAACTTGATAAAAGAACGTGAATAGTGAATACAGTGAATAAAAGCTAGTGATTAAACAACAAGTGACTTTATGTCCAGGAAAACAAGTGGACAATTATCTGGTGAGTTATAAATTGATTATAATTACTTTCCTGGATTATCCATTTATAATTGTGGCCAAGAAGCCCAAAAGAGACATGGGGGTAAGCAAGACGACAAACAAATGTACCTTCTTTTCACGACAAATTCTGATCATTTGGAACTTACATTGATATTATTGTGAACAAGGCTTCCCAGGATGAGGAGATGTATCGGCTAGAAGTGACCATGGCTGGGGTGGCTTCCCTATGTCTTTCACTCGCGAATGGTTACCGGCTAAAGGGCTGAAGGCCTGAATGAATTCAGTGACGAGATGATAATGACTCGAACGCAGAGATCGTAATAATAATGAATAATCCTAGTGCGATTGATATTTATGGGTAATTCGTGCAAGATTGCAGAATCGGCAACTTCATTGTTCATATAACTCGCACGACGTTGAACTCTATGTTATAGATATTCCGATTCTGCCGATTTTGAGTTTTAAATAAATAGTATGTCTTCAACTTAAACTCGGTTTCCTGTCCATGTAACCGACATGAACTGTGTAACCTGAGCTAGGGTTGAATTACACATGAATGGTTATTTCCTAGAGGTGAATGATTTTTACGATTATTAGAAATATGCATTGACTTGACTTTTAGAATATATGAATACGCACGTGGACTTCATAACCGGATGGTTTTACTATACTGGGCATTTCCATTTGTGACAATATTTCCCAACTCTCAAGCTCCAATTTTATGCAGAGGTGATATACACCTCAGAATTTTGTATACTTACAAAATACAAGAACATCAACAGTGTGTAGTTAATGCAAGCTTATTGACAAGACATATACAAATGAAAAAGAAATCAAATAGGGCTCTAATGTTTGACTGGTGGAGTTGAATATCATAAATTGAGAATAAATGTACCATTAGGTCATCGTCATAGACCGCAGAAATAATTATTTCATAAAAATCTGTAGAAACAGTGATGATGAATTATAAATTATTTGGAAAACATCAATGTATTTCAATAATTCATTCGAGTTTCACTATAGTTTATTTTTTGAATGGTTAAATTCGAGCACTAAATACTGTATTTGAAAATAATAAATCTCTATGATTTCCTGGAATCGAGTGGATGAATGAAAAAATTCTTCAGGAAGAGCGACAGTTGAAGTAATTCTATGAATCATCATAGGTCATTGATAGATTGTTTCTTATCATAACTCACTCAAGGTAGCATATGGAGTTAGTTGATGAGCCTACACAAAATACTTTATGCACAACGCTCTTCTCTCTTGGTTTCCAACTTCGAAGTAGAGATAAATGTCAATCGGAAGTTACAATATACGAACCTAGTTTGTTGATGGTTTGTATATCACCATCTTCAATACTCGTATTATTCCTGAGAACTAGATGACCAACCCTTATGTTCCCCTTTATTGATTTTTTTTGGGAACTCTGGAATGATTTTTGTATCTCCCCTTCTATATTAGATAATTGCGACTTGTATTCCTTCAAAGTTGGTATCAATTCTTCTGGTACATTTTGTTGGACGACTTGGGATGCACTATTCATTTCCTGAAAGAAATAATAATCCCTATGTACGAGTCGAAATGATTCTATTTATGATGAATTGAGAAAGTCAATATATTTTTCAATGAAATCGACTCTCTGTATTATATTCTGGTGATTTTTCTTCGTCATGTACAATAACTGGATATCTGTTGATATCGCTTCCACTGATGAATTATTGGTTGAGTGATGATGTATAGCTAGTATTTTGTACAAACAGAGAAGAGAAATCACCTCCCACAAGAAACTAATCGTAATCACAGAAAACGGTTTGAATAGTGTTTTCAACCGCCAACTTAGTAGCTTCCTAAGGCCAAGTTTATCAATGGAGAGTTATCCCGAGGAGATAGTTGACCCGGGGTTAACTTTATCCTAGAGCTTATTTCCCGTTTGATTTTGAAAGCGTTTATCTTCACCTCAAAGTGGATAAACATTTTATCCCAGAGTTAGCTGTTAACCTTGGGGTATAACCCTACATAGATAAACCGGCCCTAAGTGTCATCCGATGCACTACTCGGCTGGTTACCGTGGAGAGTCCGATTAATTGATATCTATGTACCAAGAATGTTCGGTTGGTCACCTATCTCCTCTTGCTAAACGATGCTACAGAAATGAAGAAATATTTCCAATGGTCGCGCCGGGATTAGAACTCGCACTAGCACCAGAACTCGGTCACCAACCCAGTTTGAAGAACGAAACAAAAATAGGGACATTTTTTTGGCTACAGCTAGTAGAACAGGGCATTTTTGAATGTATTCAACACCAATTTCTAGCAGTTGGACACACTCAACATAATTTTTTTATGAACGCTGGAACGGTTTCTTGGACGATTTATGGTATTTACCGAAAATAGTTGTATGTGCCCTCAATGTTAGGTTAGCATGTTTGGTTAAATTAGTTCCTGAATTTTAGATTTGTCATCATATTGCGATTGTTGCTTCTTATTATGCTGTCGAAGTATTTTCTATATGTTTTGTTTCAACTGGGCTGGTAGTGAATCGCTGGCTTATAGTCTAGAGGGCTCTGGTTCAAATCCCGCGGCGGCTATAGAAACATTTATTTATTTCTATAGTATCGTTCAGCGGAAGGAGATAGGTGACCAACCGAACACTCCCCAGCAAACACAGTTACATCACAAAGATATCGCAGCGATGTAACAATGTGACCTGCGATATCGCATTCTATGTCGCACAGACGTCGCTGCGATATTGCAGGGATATTATTTTGTCACACTCAAGTTCCCTCCATGCGATGTCGCTGCGATATATTATTATGATGGAATAGCGATGTGTTTTTGCGATGAAACTGCGATGTGTTTTTGGGATGAAACTGCGATGTGATTCGATTTTGACAGCAGGGATGTGTGAACTTATGACATCGCAGGGATGTAAATATATGATATCACAGAGATGTTAATATTGACATCACAGCGATGTGCATATGTAATGCAGAGGTAAGGTGATATATAGGGAAAAATGTCAGTGCATGAAAAAAAACAACATATATAATAAACATTTATTTCCAACAATGAACATAAATACCAACACAAAAACAAAATTATTATTCCATTCCAATAAATAAAAGGAAATTCTCTTTAGCAAAACATATAGGTTATTATTATTTCTGAACATTCTTTGTTTTGAATTAATATTATTGTTTTCTTCGGAGAAGGCTGATGGAATGGAAATATTAGCTTTAGTTGAATTTCTCGCATCAATATTCAATCTGCAGAAACTTCCTCATAAACACATTCTGAGAAAGTTTCCATCAGCTCCCATACGTCTTCCGATGCGATGAATCCGTTAATGATCATCTCTATCCACCTATGGCGACATCATAATCTGCTGATTCAAATACAATAAATTGATAGTTTGGACTACCATAATCTATAATGTTCCAAAACCATCAGATGTCGTCTTTTGAGTATGAAGAACGGCTATGGCATGCTTTCAAGTGAAAACTTATTCTCACCATTACTTAAACAAAACCTATGCTCACGTTTCGTGTACTCCCACAGAGCTGTTATAACTTTTTTGATTGTACAAGAACTTGAAGAATAGCACAAAGACCACAACTTAAGTGAACTGGTAAAACTGATTCAATCAACGGTTGTTCAACTGATTGGATTGGAACTCTGGACTGGAGTGGTTGAGAAAAAGTTGTAACTGGTGATGATGAATCATCATTGTCAACTGTCTAGTGCAGGACGTGTCCACAGACCACGGAAAGTATATTTGCGCGCGGGAAATTCAAATAGTGGCTATTAATGTAACGAGATTATGCGATTTATAATATTAGTGGAGGACATTGCTTGGTAGCTGAGTCAACCGCAATGTCCGAGATGGTTTTAACTCGCTAATAAAGAAATATTCTATATTTGGTATCTAATGTATTATGCTTGCATTTAACGTATTATGCTTTCGTAACTGACGTGAATTATGGTAACTATAATGTATTATGAGTAACTAAGGTTTTGGTACGTTTATGATGTTGATAAATATCAATGGAGATTTCATATAATAATAACTAAATCTTCGATGATACGATAAATTATAATAAATTGTATCAAAAGACAGAACATTCGGTTTTTGTGTAATACAAATACAATACAATAACTGCACAGTTTGTGCTATATATATATATATCGCAGGTTTGTTTGCTTTTGTACATCGCAGCGATGCGACATTTGTGATCACTGGGTACCTAAGTGATATATTGCAGTTTGATCTCATCGCGACTTCTCAGAGATGTCATGCTGCAGATGTTTTTGCTTTTTGACATCGCAGCGATGCAACGATCGTGATATCACTGTGTGATCTCATTGCGACATCTCAGAGATGTTAGGTCGCAGATGTGCTCACTTTTTACATCGCAGCGATGCAACGTTTGTGATATCGCAGTTTAATCTCTTTGCGACATCTCAGAGATGTTATGTCGCAAATATGCTTACTTTTTCACATCGCATCGATGCAACGTTCGTGATATCGCAATGTTACCTAATTGCGACATCTCAGAGATGTCATGTCGCAGATGTGTTGGCTGGGTCTTGGCACCTAGATTTCAATCCTTCGGACTCTCAACGATAACCAGTCGAGTAGTGCTTCGGATGACACTTGAAAAGCTAAGGTGCCCATCTTCCTTACTTAGACTTCGAGGGTTGCTTCGCAACTAAGTTGGCGGTTAAAACACTTTTCAAACTCACATAATCTCTAGTGACAATGTGAGTAGATTTTTTATCACAATAATAAATCTGGGAGGAGATCGACTTTAATGAATTCGAAAAATATAATAGTTTGAAGCTATCCTGAAGAAATTTGAAATGCTATATATGGATTTATATTCATGTTCTAAATCATCTCTGAAAATCTCATTGAAATCGCTTCGAGTTCTATTTGCTGTCGGTTGTTGTTGTTGTTTTCATTTGAGTGATTGTTAAAGGGTTGTATGCATAGTGTCCGCCACGAAGTTGGCTACAAACGGGAAAAAATTGTTATTGATATTTCTGAAAAACTTCAACTGTGGTTCGTTTCTGCATGTCTGACAACTAAAAAATTCGTTACGACTTATATCACGTGACCTCAGATTTGGCGGGAATTTGATAAAAGTTGTCAGTGGTGTCAAAAACATGAATATGTTAATTCTTATTGAAAAAGCACTCGTGTAAATAATAAATGTATTTTCCTAAATGAATACCTACATTTTTAGGTTGATGAAGACATACATGGATCAAGAAATTCATAATGACTATAAAAATGATTAGGTCCTTCAGCAAATTTCACGAGATAAAGCAAGATAATTTCCAACATACTCAGTTATTCTTTAAACATACTCCTATCTATGATGTGAGTTCAGATGAGATTTCCTCATTAAATTATATTGTGAACATGTTATGGTAAATCTTCGTTTATCGCACTCCTATGAATTTGAAAAAAAAATATTTTGACCCCCTGATCACGAATCTGAAGTCAAAACGCAGCTGTCTCAAGTATTTTCGGAGATACGGCCCCATTTTGCCTCAAAGATGCACCATTTGATATGTCAAATTTCTGCTATTAGAAACACACAATATTGACCCTTATTTGAACCAGAACACTATAAACAATTTGTCACAATTATCAATTTTCAAATATATTTCATTCAGTTCATGTATTTCTATTCATAAGCTTCTCAGCGAATTAAATGTCAGATTCCATTCTTCTAAAAATCAAATTTTTAACTAGTGGTTTTTTTCGAGGGTTTCTTTAAAGATAACAATGGTGCTATTGGGCCTAAATGCTTGGTTGTGAGCTAAAAACGAAACTATATGAATACACGACAATTTTATTTCGTATAATTTTCCTCATAGTAATAGAGCCGATATTTTGCTAAAAAGAGCGTCAAAACTACAATTTTCAACTTTTTTTTTTCAATTTCTGAGGTCCTGTATCTCTCAGGATGTATCAGACCTGAAGGGATGAAATTGAATTCAAATTGTTTCTTTACGAAGCCGCCTTACAGGACTTTTGGGCTAAAAACCGAAATTTGAGGATTTTTGATCACCACGCTTTAAGCGCAGATCTTTCGAAGCTGCAAACTTGGTTTTATACTATTGAGACATGACCTAACAATATGCAAACAAAATTGGAATGTTCGAATTCATGCGAACTAGGGTGTCTGAAGTCAGCGGCCTAATAATATTGTTACTATATTTCTACTTGGGTTCGTGAATTCAAAACACCCAGTACAAAACTGAACAATTTATTTTATTAAACACTCGAAATGAAACTCAATAAATGAACTCTTTCCAAACTAAAACTGACCGTCTGCGACACCGCGCTCCTTTTATATAGGTCCGAAATCTCCTTCCTAGTAAAAACACCTTCCCCTCAGAAATAACAGGAAATATCTAGAACTACAGCGATGAATCATCCGCTCTAATTGATACGTCGGTGAGCGATGTTAACGCGAGGCCATAAATCACGGCCTAGACGCGATCTGCCGAGATAATGACTTCCGGTCTTCTTGGAAGCACAGCGCGTAACAATATATATACAGGGTTGTTCAAATTCCACGCTAATCATTAGGATATCGGGAACCTTAAGAGATACGAATAATTTCGCAATGGGGCAAAGTTGCGGAATTTCATGATTAATATTAAAACAACGCTCGAATATAGGAGAATACACGATTGAATCGTGTCTTTCATTCATAGAAAGTGAATTTCATACTCCATTTCTGAAACCTTAAAAAAATCATACAAGTCCTGTGGAAAGTGCTATTTGCGCTCTACTTTCCAAGAAAATCAATATGAAAAAGCGGAAAATTGCGCCGATGAGAAACTTGAAGGAGGGAGCCACAATAAAAAATAAAGTGTTTTGACAAGTGAACCGCGATTTTAACGCGGATTTGACAAACATGAATCTGAGGCCCACTACCCTTCCACTTTCCACATATATTCCTTCACCCTTTCATTGCTCGCTCAGCACTGAATTTTTCAAATAGAGGTTTGAATTCGTGTTTCCCATAAAGTCGAATAGGAAACAAGGAATGCCTACTGATCTTGTGATAGAATTTTCTGACCACCCTAGCAAACTCAGACGATTGTCATTGAATATTGAATACCAGGCTTTCTTTTCGTGTCGAAAACGAAGCATTTCACGGTGATTTGGTGACCACCACTTTGTAAAGCTGTGAGAGTGGCGATGAAGTGTTTTACCAAATCTTCAGAAAAATATAGAAATTAAACCGCAAAATTTCGTCTCGATTTTATTATGTTTTTGATATTTATGGAAGTAAACAACATCTTTGAGATTTTTCAACATCTATTTATTGACCCCATAAATGTGCAATGTTTTGGCTATTTGACCTACGGTGTAACTCTTACGGTTACTGAGATCCCCATAAGCCCCATGCTTTTCATCCACATCTTGGGCACACTGTAACAGGGTTATTCAAATTTGACGTTCATCATTGAGATCTCGAGAACCGTAATACGAAGAACTTCGAATTGGAGCAAAGTTGCTGAATTTTATGTTCATTATTATGGTGAAAAAAAATTCTATTAGTTTTCATAATATAAAAAAAACTGTATTTTTGAATTATCTATTTTATTTAATTTTAACTTTATTACTGGAGACACAACAAAACAGGAAGCACTTCTTTATTGCCAAATTTTACGATCTTCGAAATAGCATTCTATGATTCTGAGTTTCTTCGAGTTTGATTTATTGGTCTTGAGGAAGTGTTTGGAAGAATGACAGGCATTCAAAATTACATTTATTTTCAATATTCCAAGATTGTGATCAGAAATTATTTGTTCACCAAATTTGTTCACATTTATTCTTACCCAATTGTTCAGATGATCTATCAAAGAGTACTTTCTTTTAATGATGAATTGTGTTATTTGTTAATTATGGATTGCTAGGTGAATCAAAGCAAGAAAGGGAGATAATAATAAGTTATAAGCATTATAACATATTTATTTCACATCATACACTAGAAATACACAACATTATATTATCTATATTGTAGAATAATTATCAGATATCACTAGGAACAGCATACATAGGTTTAACAAGACATAAATAGATTAAACATAAAAAATGAATGGATATGATACTCTTTTTACTAGATATGATATCTTATTAGAGCAATAACATCACCAATTTTATATACGGTTATATATAAGAAAATCGGTCGAAGAGGGTTGATTATGTTTCCATTATACCGTAATGACTCCAAGGAAGAGTGTCAAATGAATTCTCAATGAAATAGTTTTTATCATCATGAAGACTCAAAGCAATTTTTTGCTGTGTCATGAAATAAACAACATGTTTCTCAGCTTTAATCAGATTTTGGGTGACTTTTTTCTCAATAAAATCTTTTACACAATCAACATAATCTTCATATGTTATTCTAGTTTTAACTACAGATCTTTTGGCACCTTTCGCTTTCTTTGTTGTACCAATATTTGCTAAAGCAATATCAGTTTCATGTTCATTAATATCCTGCTCTACCAACTTTTTCTGCTCTTTCATCACATCCTCATCATTTTTAAGTAATCTGAAAGTATACTCAGACCAACAAAGACCGTTACAATTTTCCCATTGTATTCATCTTTGCATTCATCGTTCAAGTATCAAAACGATGATGACAATATCGACGAATCATGCCATAAACATCTGTAACGAGCCCAGTGTTGAGTAGGGTCCTGTCTGTTTATGTGTTGGGCTTCGGACTGGTTCGGGCACTTCCGAACGGGAGAATGAGTGCGCTTGCGCGTTGCGTGGACGCTGAATGTGCGGACCAAGACAGGTGCGCGGGAAAGAGAAAGAAGGGGGTGAAGGAGGAACGAAGAAAAAGCGGTAACCGTGAAGTCGTGAGCGGTGAAACGCCATTTTTTTTAATTTTCTTTTGTTGATGAATCTGCCGATTCATACCTGTTGTCCTGTTGAAAAAGTTATCGAAGCAAAGAATTCATCCTTGTTTTCGACTGTGGTGAAAAAAAGTGATCGACATAAACCGGCGAGAATAGCCAACCGAAAGGCCATCGTGATTGCAGTTCAACCGCTATCTTTTGATAGTAAGATCCGAAAGAATGTAAGTACATCCCGTTCAATTCGTGTGCCGAGCCGTAGCCGTAGCCAGAGATTAAACAACAAAGTGGGGAACTGTAGTTAGGAATACTAAGATTAGGATAGTTTTCAGTTAGTATTTAGGTGGTAGTTGTGCCCTTTGACCTGTGAACTGATGTATCGTAAGAATTGAAATTAAAATAGTTATCTTATTGTAATTACTGTTGATTTTACTAAGAATCCACCCCTCTCCGAATAGGGGCCAGTTATACATCTTTATTACAAATTTCATAGATCAATGAGTCGGTATCTGTATATAGCACAAAACAATCATCGTCAAATTCCTTGAACATGTATTCATAATGGAAATCATAAATTTCATCATTTTAGCAATATCCAAAATGCACATACCCACATAGATCAGTTTATTGAAGTGAATTTCCATTTTATTCAATTCAATAGCAGCCAAATTTTCATGAAAAATTGTTGAGGATTTGAATTCTGGTTTTGAAATAAGAGGTTCCGCTGCATAACGCCCATTCCATTTACTAACCAACTTAACATTTGAATGCTTCCGTATATTCTCCATCGTCTTGCCAAATACTGCATTGAATAAGATATTTTCGAACTCGTTTTTGGCATGCTGTCTCTGATGAGTATTCAAATCAATGTATGACTTGAGCCATGGAGACTGATTAAAACACAGTATATGATGAATCTTCGATAAAATCAATCCATTATTCAATGCCTGCTTCAATCAATCAATCAATCAATATACTTTATTGTTAAATTCCGATAATAAATTATATATCTTTGTTTATCATATAAAGTAGCTAGAAGTTTTTGTTCTCTACAACCAGGGGGACAAAGATGTTCAGGACAGAACGGTAAATCACTATGTTTATTATGAAGCTTTCGTGAATATTTGATATCAACTTCTAATATATATATATCCTATATCACTATCATCTGAAACTGAAGCGACTTTGAAAATTTTTTACATCCTCAATCCATTTGAAATTACCCGTCGGCAAGTATTGTGACATCGCCCACCCGTATTCATTATTGATATCAAAATACATGAGGTATGAATCTGGCAATGTTGAATCAAAATTAGACATAAATCGGTTATTTGCATGACTCAATCGTTTCGGAGTTTGACTCAAACTCCCTCTTATGCCACATTCAATGAACATAATTTGATCAATATCAGTCTTCAATTCTGAATTTACACCAGTATATTTGAGCATGCCATCCCAGGTGTATCCAGGCAATGTGAAGTAATGAGCAGAATCGAGTCCATAAGTGTTGCGGAAACTTGTTCGAAATTGTTCGAAAATGTCTGCCAGATCTTGAGATATAAATCAGAATATTCACCTAGATTTTGAATGCTGAATTGTTTCCATACTTTTTGGGCATGTATATATAGTTCTCTCGAAATATTTTTTCTCTCCAATTCATCATAAAATGCAGCTCTAGTTGGTAGAGAGTTATAATTGAATTTATCGAACCCATCTTCGAAGTCATACGGATAAACACCCCTTATTTTCAACAAATCATTTTTTCTTATTTATCAAAGATCGCATAAACCACTGGGGTTATTAGCGATAAAATTGTATCACATTACATAATATTCACTATGTTCAGTATATTATCAGATTCTGTTGAGTATTCTAAGGTCCTTGACGTATTCCATTAGTTGATTCGTTTGGCACTTTTCACCTAAGATATCTGCTAGCTCATTAGGGAGACGATAATCGAATCTTTCGATAAAATAGTATTCCATTAGTAAATCTTTCACTGTCAATTTTTCTTCACATATATCACACATGGGTTCGACATATCTGGTGATGATATACTCATGAGTTAACCTGGTATGACCTAGTCTGAGGCGTGTTAGAATAACTCGATGTTTTCTGATCTCATTTGTTTGCTTCCAAGGTAGGACGGAAGGTTTTACTTCCGCAAGCTTGGAAAGAGAGAAGTCCCACTGAGATTGCCAAGCGCTGGTGATATGTTCTTTGAACGTTTTTTTTAAGGTCTGGGTGGCGGTTAAGAACACTTTTCAATAATGTTACAATCACCAAGATATCTCAAAGGTGAAGCAAAATCAGTTGTTGCTAGAATGTTACTCGTTGCTGAAAATAAAGATTTAGTGATAGACACTCTGAAAACACGATTTGTAAGACCAGAGTTTATAATTGAGACAATGATATCAAAAATCGAACATATGCCATTCATTAGAGATAATTTGGAGAAACTAATTGGATTTTCTTCAGAAGTAAATAATATGGTACCAATTATAAAATCTTTAGAAAAAGTCTTTACATCAAAAATCAAACATATGCCATTCATTAGAGATAATTTGGAGAAACTAATTTGATTTTCTTCAGAAGTAAGTAATATGGTACCAATTATAAAATCTTTAGAAAAAGTCTTTTTAATTACCAACTTAGTTGCGAAGCAACCCTCGAAGTCTCATTGAGACTTGTATGAATAAGGAAGACGAGGACCTTAGCTTTTTAAGTGTCATCCGAAGCACTACTAGGCTGGTTATCGTTGAGTGTCCGAAGGATTGATATCTAGGTACCAAGAATGTTCGGTTGGTCACCTTTCTGCTCCCGCTAAACGATGCTACAGAAATAAATAAAATTTTTAGTAGCTCCGCCGGGATTTGAACCCGGGTCCTCTAGACTATAAGCCAGCGATTCAACGCACTCGACCACCAGCCCAGAAGGTAAAAGTTACATAGACAACTCCCAGTTGAAAAAGGAGCTCCTGAGCAAACTTTTAGATTTATTGATGCAGTATGTTTGGAGATCTGGAGTTTGGGAAAGACTCAAAGGAACTGTGAAAAGACAACCTGTTACAATTTGTTTTTCAGAGCTAGAGGAAAATTGATTCCTCTAGCAGGGTGGATATATATATAATCCTGATACAAATTATATTCTGTACTGTTTGTCCCTATAGTTTGAAATTGTATGTCAGTAAGAAAATATAGATTTGATTGATGAATAAACATCCTCAAGACAAAAGTAGTTGGATTTTTATTGAATCTAGATCATTCTTGACCGTCCGAACACAGAGTTCGGACAAGGATAGGTCACAAGAGAAAAACTTGGTCATGATATGATAACACAATATATTCCATTGACTTTATGATGCAAATTATTCAAAAAACCGAAATGTGTTTTTTTGTACTAGGTACTAGAATATTCTTAACCTCACCTCAACTGTGCTGTCTCCCCTTTCTCTATCTCCGAGTAGTTTCATTCCATCTTTGTGTTCCATAATGTTAACATTGTTTTGGCACCAATTCAACATTTCATCATATTGTTGCTTCAGTTTATTTTGTGATGAGAATTTGATTTCATATAAATCAGTCTTGTTTTCGCTCTGGATGCCTGTTGATCGTATAAAAAGTGAATATGCTTTCAATGAAGTAGACATCAATGAGTTGAGGTTCATTTTTATGTTTGGGGAGAACCGAATCAAGTCAGAAGAAATACTGTTAGTTTACCGTGCTACTTCATTCTACAATGCTAGTCAAAAGTCCTGTGCCCTCTCGATTCTCTTGAAAAGTTATACTTATAATAATGAAACTTAGAGGGTGAAAATAGATGAATGATGGGGACTGCAAATCTTCACAACTAGCTGAAGGATACATTGGTCAGCTCTTTCGTGTGGTTGAAAGATACAAAAACTATTAATGCTCAGGAGATGAATACTAATGATGAATATTGTTCCTTCACAGCAATCTAAATTCCAAATATTCGTGTCGAAATGTATTTCAAACGACCAACTAATTATACTATCACTGATGATTCTGAAGTTATTGACAGTTGAAGTTGTTAATTTTTAATCAGAAATGAATGAATTTGTCTTGAAGGAAGTAGAATATAGTACTCACAATGATGAATATCATTATTAACTCATGGTACTGACATACACTCGATATGTAGCATATATTTCACAATATTTATCGAAATATGTCTATCTTTTGACCAAATGAAAAAAATTAACTATAACGTTCGTGTATAATCGTGCAAACATCGAGGAAAGGTAATTTTACAGATTTTGGTGGATGGCGTATTCTTTTCAAATTCCCAAACGCTTCGTAACAAACCTACCTAGAATATAGTTCTTCTCGAAATTGTAGGAATGTAGCCTTTTTATATGTTCTGTTGCTATCTGTTCCGAGTTCTCGACGTTTGCTTCAGTAAAATGCCATCCGTCATACTGGAAAAATTTAAGACCATCAAGGGTGACAGCTATCAGCAAAATATCTCCATTTTCATTCTGGAAAAAATATATTCAACAATTTTCCAATTGTTTCAATTGTAATGTACCTATTTGCAGATACATCATTCACAACATTGAATTCACATTAGTGTGAATTCAACAGATATAGAAAAATGTAAAGAAAATCCAGTTGTGTCAGAATTCTGACTCATTACTCGGAATTCCAAGATACAAGTTGGAATTCCGAGTAACTCATAAAATAAAAAAAAAACGCAACCAAAGCAATGACAGTATAATTCTCTGCCCAATGGAAAAATGCTTCTGAACGTCTTCTACTTGATCACAAGAAATTATGGTTCAATTTATGCATTATTGTCTTTATCCTAGTCTTAGTCACAGTCTTCGTCTTAATCATATAATCAATTTAAAAGCATACATTTCAATTGGTGCATTTTTGCAACATTTTTAGTCTCAGTCTCAATCATAATCATTGAAGCACGACCTTGAAAGTTACAAATTTTCAACTTTTATGCTTATGATTGAGACCACATATGAAATACGCATGCGTCGACCACGAGCTGTCAATACATATGACATTAAATTTGATTTTTGTCACCAATATCGATGTCTGTGGCAGTAATTGCTAACAAATATAATATTCAGATATAGATATAATCTCGAATATAATAATTGAAAATAAATATCAATCGCTATCGATGGATTGTTAATTGTCATATCATAATTCTTAAGTCTCAAGACTGTGATGCATAAACGTCCAAAATGATTGAGACTATGATTGGGATTGAGTTAAAACTATGACACAAGATCAGGATAAAGACAATGATGCATAAATTGGCCCTATCATAAAGAAGAAAATTGCATATTAGATTGTTCCGAACCATTTCAATGACGTTTCTGTTCTAAACTGCCAACTTCTGCCATTCGAAGCACATAGCGATATTTGTATTTTTATTTCTGAGAAATAAAACATGATTCATTCTCAAATGGATCTTTCGATCGACAGGTAATGAAGACATTTTTTTAGCACTCTTATCTCATGAGAGAAAAAACGAAAATCAGAGCATGTAAATAGCTTGTACCAATCAGTTATTCTTAGGATTGGACAAATCTCTGGGATTTGCTGCTCCCCACATAGCCAATCATTGAATAATCTGGTTGAATCTATAATTTCGGCCAAAGTTATTGATTCCATCGTTATCTAATAATAATAAAGCGGCTTTATTCATCATTTGGGGAAAATATACAACAATTCAAGGCAATAAATCTTACAAATGAAAATATACAAAAATGATGAATGGCGAAGTGTCAGCAAGAGCTGTTTTTCAAATTAACCCTGAGAAAAATAAAATTCGAGACTATATTTATATTGAATACACTAGATGACGATGGATCAACAACACTTATTCAATCCAAAGGAGATGAAAAAAAAGAAGAGAAAAAAAAAATTATACATTCTGAAATTTTTTTTTATTTTTTTGAGATCTCGAAGTTAACATCTTTGTTGCATATATTTTTTTTTTGAACCTGCTAGGGCTATGTAAACCTCTTTGGTGTTGGTCAGTAGATTCGAAAATTCAGATTCAGGCTATCGGAATTTTCAACGAAGGCAACGATTTGCGTCAGGTATGAAGATGGTTGCATCACCTTATAGATGCCCTTCCAGATGGTTTTCACCTGATCAAGAATGAGCGAGAAGATTTCATATTTGATGGCGAGTAGCACTGTCAAGTTTAATATGTGGTTAGTGACTATTCTTCGCACTCCCGTTGTGAAGTATTTTTTTGGCAGCCACATAATATGTTATGCACTGAATACGGGAAGTGTATGATTATTTAGCCGATTAAACCTCAGCTTCTGTTTTCCGTAAGCGTCTCTCAATTTTTGGTTGAGCATTGTCATCTGTTGTGTATAATAAATATATGATTGATTACATATTTGTTACTTCCCAGCTCAAAACGCATCATTTTATGAACATTCAGTACTGATGAACAGAAAAAAAAAGCATACTCACTGTTATCGGTTCCCATTGACTAACTCCTTTGAGGAGAAGACTTTGGAATGGAATAAAGTAGTTGTCTACCATTTTATATATGATAGAAAATGTGTCCTTATTCATTTTACCATGAATATCTGGAAAAACCATTGTTGAAATGATTGATATCTAATACTTTTGTCAAAAATAATACATAGGTAAATTTGTTTTTATATTCTGGTTTTCACGAAAAGAGATATTCTGTAATGTTCAGAGATCATCGTGAGAACCAAGGGAAAGAACGTAGGAGTTGGTGTTTTTCTCAAATTTGTGGAGATAGAGATGTTCCTTGGATGAACAAGTCTTTGGAAAAGGACGTTCTGCAGGTCTCTATAGTGACCACGATGCGGTGTGAAGACTGAATTTGACGGGTTAATCTCGAAGAGACTGCTAATGGAGAAACGATTATTGATATTTCAGAAGAGCATCGCCTATGAAAAAATCTATAAAATAGAGACAAATTGCCAACATTTCTACGGTGTTCCAGAAAAGTGATCGAGTTTGTAAGCGAGGCATCAGCGACGAGACGAATTGCCATTTTTTGTACAGAATCCAATAGTTTCAGGATAAGTTTAGGCGCCGCACTCCAAATATGGGAACAGAATTCCAGGACAGGTCGGATCTGTGCCTTATAGATCATAAGCAGCTGACTGGGAGTGAAATAGCTCTTGGCTCGAAACAGAAATCCAAGTTCTTGGGATGCACTTTTGGCAATGGACCTCACGTGATTTTCCCAAGAAAGGTTATTGCTGATAGTAACGCCAAGCATCTAAATGTATGACTTCAATCGTATGGTTATTCCTGACTGAATTATGTTGGGCACAGTGAGATCGACTTTTCTAGAGAAAAGACATGCTTGTGTTTTGTTTGCATTGAATTCTACCAGGTTATTAGATCCCCACTCGATAATTGAAATAAACACCTAAACATTGGAAAAAAACGTTTTCCTACGACCACGTATGAAAACGTTAATAATCACACTGTTTTGTTATTCAGATAGTAGCTCATATCACCATGGTATTGTTTATTTGAAAGAAAAAAAGCACTAATATTGATATGAGAAATATCAAAACGGTCGCCTGAATTGATATAGAAATAATTAGGTATATTGTGAAGGTACTCACTGTCAATATAAGCATTCTCAAATCAAATTCATATTATTTATTGAAATTTCGGTCTCGTTTTGAATTATACCGAGAACTCTTCATCTATTAATTTCAATACATAACCTCTGAATTCACTTTAAAACTGGAACCTATACTCTTTGCTGGAACTATTTCGATGTTGATGACAGCGGGTTAGATCATTCAAAAGAGTACGGCTAGAGTTTTATGCGCGGCTTGTTGCTTGCATCAGTTTGATATCACAGTATCACCAACGAGAAGATTCTTTGGTATCACAGATGTTTGCAAGAAGTCAAGGACGCACTAACTCGTACGCGCTTGCGCACTTCGTACTTCTATGGTTCTGTATTTCTGGTTGCGTGAAAACTGGCGCTAGCAGGTGTATGGTGTCAAGTTTGTTTATGTACGCTGATGTCAATATCAATAAAATTTGTCCAAACCAAACTAACTCAATCAATCAGTAATTCACATAATGAGGAGTTGTCGGAGAGGTATTCAAATATCATCTTGAATATGGAAATAAACAGTACTTATTGATATCGAATCAAAACCACCTGAAATTTATAAAGACCACTCAAGTTACATTTTTGACCTCCCGCGAAATGAAAGTATTCGAAGTCGTAGGAAAAATAGTGTACAAAACTCGTTGGAAAGTGCATTTCCTTCACTCGTTACGTTACGACTACTCGTGTGAAATATGTCACTTTCCACACTTGTTGTGTAATATACTATTTCTCCAATAGATCAAAAACGCGATATAAAATTGTTTACCTTTTATCACTACGGTTATCAGCGGAGAACACTACTAGTTATCTAATTCAACTGACCTCGTATCTTCATCAATAATGAATAGTGCCGACTTGGGTTTGATCAGCCTGTATATTGGAAGAAGGGCAGTTGAATTTAACTAGAACCCATTTTTAAAGAAGAATTGAATTATGCGTGCAATTGATTCGACATGCACTGTGAACGTGGGAATGTTGGGTACTCAATTCAACTTTCAATTTTCATCAAGCAGTAACTTGAATCATTACACATTATGTACAATTACTGAAGAACACATGCTATTGGCCTGTGTTCGAGAGTCCGTATCTGTAGGTGAAGTAAATCGAATGAATCAAATATGGTTCAGATTAGATATTGGGCATATGACAGTATTAGAGTAATCAAAATGACATAAATAATTGATATTTGTTTAGTTATGGATTCGAATAGATGGCGTTATCTCATGAAAAAGTTATGAACAAAGAAGTACACCAATAAAAATCCTTACTCTACCAAGTATTCACGCATGTACAAATGCATACTATTTATTGGAAACCATCTGGAAATGTTCAAAAAAACTCTCAAATTCACAATTATCCTACCAGGCAGGGAGACCTACTCAGAGTACCAAAACATAGAACATCTCTATTTGAGCATAGCACTTTTTATATAGGCATTAAACTTTTCAACTCTCTTCCCACTAGTAAAGATTGAGAAGAAACAGACAAAATTTAAATCGATATTGAAGATTTTTTCATCAGCAAATCCTTTTATAGTGTTTCGGAATACTTTGATCATCAGACCTGACTGTTTTATTATTTTTATAATTTTATTGTATTCACTTCACATGTTCTATTTATACATTTGTAAACTCTGTACATACATTGTGACGTTTCCAATATCATGTACATGATCCTAATGGAATAAACGTATTATTATTATTTTTAAATGAATGATTACGTACTCACCTTTCTTGTAATAATTTGCTACAATCAAAAAGTGGTTCACATCCTTGTTGGAAGTGATATTGAAATACTTCATATCGTGACAGGCATATGTTAGGATATTCTGATATAGTTCATATTTCTCCGTATGCGGTTTATATATCAATATTCGTGAATATATCTTCTCTTCACCTGGAAAAAATCCAATATCATCATATTGAAAGTAGTACAGCGAATATAAGACAACCCTAGATGCTCCGGATGAAAATTTCATTTCCTCATCGCCATTGAAAACTAATGCTGAGATATTGCAATAGAACTCTCGAGTGTCACATAAGAGATATATATTCAATTTCCTTTTCAGTGTTTGTGCACTGAAATATAGTGATGCTTATCAAGAATTCTCTTCACGATCATACATTTTAGTAGGTTATTGAAAATTTATTGAATTTTATTGTAAAATCATATTTTTATTTACGTTAATTGATTGGGGTCAGGTGCAGACTATTTAATGAAATTCTCATTATGAGGAAGCGAAATGATCAGTGTACAGGGTGATTGAAAAATACATTATACAGGGTGTTTATTCAGTCATCTTCAATAAATGCAGTTATCATATTGAATAACGCTACAAACAATTCACGACTAATCTTATACAATCATCTATATCATTCATATTCATGATTTATAAGTAGAATAGTTCCTCAGATTCAATTGACTATTCGTTCACATGAAAAGATGTATACAGGGTGATGGAAAAAATAAATGAACAAGTCATTAGATGATCTTAAAAAAATGCAGTGATCAATCAATAAACGTGATGATCAGATTGATCATATAAAATAAGTTAGCCTTCTATACTAATTCAATCATCTCAATAATATATGATCATAATTTTCACATCATGACCAGAATAATTTCTCAAAATATTTCATCGACCATTTGTTCACATAAAAATCATGATTTCTTGTGAAATATTTGCTTTTCCGCATGCAATATGAAGATACATTGATTCGATGATTCCTTTTGCCATACGTGAAAATTATGTGATCATGGTCGGACTATGATCAAAATGAGTTTATAGTAGCTTTTGTTGCCAATGATTGTAAAAATTTGGTTGAAGGTTATCAATTTCTTGTCGAAATTCATGGAGATGAAATAATCGAATAAATTATTCGAATGAAAAAAGTCTCTACTTTCACGTATTTGACATAATGTGATAGAATTATGTAGAGTACGAGATAATTGTAATGCAACTACTAAGAAAGCTTATATGGTCCAGTCATTTGGTGCTCAAAATAGGGGTTATCTGGAAAGTTTTCCGGGAGTTTTGAAAATTGGTGATTTTATAGATTTCAATGAGATTTTTCTGAATTTCAACATTGCCACCTCGTATCTTTGCCGCTCGAGCCGCCATATTAGAAAAATGACGCCTAAAAGTAGTTTTTTCACAATATCTCATGCTCTTAGGCGCCATTTTTCCATTTTTTACGACTCAAGCGGCAAATATACGAGGTGGCAATGTTGAAATTCAGAAAAAGCACATTGAAATCTATAAAATCACCAATTTTCAAAACTTCCGTAAAAACTATCCTGGTAAAACTACCAAATGACTGGACTATTATAGTCATCATATGAATTCATGAATTCTTATAAAACATTCATAATCTCTAACCCCGAACACTTCAACATACCAATTTTGAACCTGATAGGAAAAAAATCTCCCAAAAATACAAACGGATAAGTTTGAAACATATACAGGGTGCCCGTTTTTAGATCTTAACCATGGGGATCTCAGTTATTATAAGAAATACGAGGTCGGTTAAATTAGGGCAAAGTTGAGCCTTTTCATGCTGAACAATTATGTGGAAGAATATTTCATCTAGTACGTTCTTGAGGCACTTTCTTACAAGGAATCTAAATCTGTCATCGTATAATCCAAGGCGTTCTTGATATCAGAGATACAACAGTCGACTTTGGATTTTCTCATGGGCGCCATATTGGATTTTTGCAATTTTGAAATGTCTGTCACTTTCTGAATACAATGAAGTTACACACGATATGTTTGAATCTTACATGCTTATCAAAATTGAGAAAAAACCGTTTTTACGAAGAGTGCTTTGAAAATAACGTCAGCAATTTTGTTTGACAAAAAATAAATTTTGATACTTACTTCAATTGAGGATAAGAAACCTTTAATTTCTCGAAAGCGAAGGTTCAAAGTTAGGAACGAACTTGACAAGGAAGCTAGAAGTAAGAATACTCCACCATTCTCTTCTGGTCACAATTTCATTCTTTCCTCTTCCCAGCTCAGCAATATCATCGATGGGTACAAATTTAAGAAATTTTTCTTCGTTTTCCATAAACAATAATCCAGTATTCTTTCTTTCAAGATCTGATTCTTGGAATTGTAGGTACCTATCGATTGAGCTATTCAGAACTCGAGATGAAGAATAAAATTGTGTTTAGAAGTGAATTGTGGAATATTCCAGCATCTTTTATGACTGTTTTGTTTTGTGAAGAAAAAACTTTTATAACTTTAAATATCGTTTCTAATTCAAAATAACCTTGGTTTTTATGTAAGTAAGCATTCAATCGTACTATCAGAATATAGTTAGATATTTCTTCCAAAGCACTCTTCGCAAAAACGATTTGTTGCCAATTTTGACCAGAATGTGGGGTTCGCACATATAGAGTGATAGGTCATAGTGATCAGAAGAAAATGGACTTTTCAAAATGCAAAAATCCAATATGGCGACCATGAGAAAAACCAAAGTTGAGTGTTGTATCTCTCGCATCTAGAACGCCTTGGAAAATACGATGACAGATTTAGATTCCTTGTGAAGAAGTGCCTCCAGACCGTCCTAGTTAAAAACGTCTAGTTAGCTTCGATTTCGATTGAAAAAATAGAAACGAAAACTACAAATTTCCGTTTTTTCCAATATTTCAAAAACGAAAAATGGTACATGAAATTTTCTTTTCATAATTATTCAGCATGAGATTGCGCAACTTTGCCCCAATTCACCCGACCTTGTATCTCTTATAATAACTGAGATCCCCATGGTTAGGCTAGAAAAAGGGGCACCCTGTATACAGAGAAGTATATAAAATTAAAATCGTCACTTTCAAGTATTTTCTTCAGAATTAGCCAATAATCTATTACAACATTCAGCGGCTCCCTATACCGGGTGTAACAGCAGGATCATGGTACACCCCCCTTATCTCCGTTAGTTTTGGAGTTAATTGATTGAATTTTGGGATATGCCATGAATATAATAAGCGGCACTTTTTGACCTACAAATGATTTTTTTTTTCGGTTTCGCCGGTTTTGCCAGTTGGTATCATAATAACTCTCGATTTTTTAATGGAACACACTGTATATTATTACATTTTTGAAATCTGCATAATTTTCTGGATCCAATGATACCACATAAGTGACATTTCAAACGTCAAAATTTTTTAAAATTCAATTTTTATTTTTCCATTTAGGTGTGCCATGATGGTTCCGATTTATTCCAATTGATCCGTCTAATGCTAGAAAAATCTAAATTTCGTCAAAAATACTAAATTTCGTTTTTTATTAGCAAATAAAGTTCATCATAGTCGATTTTGCGGTAAAACTCATTTTTTTTCAAATGGAACCATATTGGTACCGTGGTACACCATTCATTAGTACTACCAATAAGGAATTTATTCATAGCTGGTAATGAAATGTGCGATAAATACAATGGAAATTGCAACTAAAAGAAAATAAGAAAAGAAAATTATTGAAAATTTTGACGTTTAAAATGTCACTTATTTGATATCATTGGATTCAGAAAATTTTGCAGATTCAAGAAATGCAATAATATACAGAGTGTTCCATTCAAAAATCGAAAGTTGGCATCAAGTGAAAAAAAAAATCATTCGTAGGTTAAAAAGTGCCGCTTATTATATTCATGGCATATCCCAAATTTCAATCAATTACCTCTAAAACTAACGGAGATACGGGGGATGTACCATGATCCTGTTACACCCGGTATAGAAATCAGTACTCCTATCAACGATATCGATGATCCAATATTTCGAATACCTATTCTATGAAGTTTACCTTCATCGTTTTGTGAATTTGCCAGGGCCAGAAAGTGCAAACCATCAACATGAAAAGGCGTGATTTTCAACGTTCCCCAAGTTTCCACTTCTTGAATGATATCGAAATGTTTTCCCAGCCATTTGTAGATCGGAGTGTCCACTCGGAATGTCCTTCCAGTAGGAGTTTCTTTCATCAATTGAGCCACTGCCATAAATATGTTCCTCTTATCCTCCCTAAAGTTAAACCTGATTAGTCTTTACACCTTGGTCCGAATTGCGCTCAAAGTGTTCTGAGCGCGCTTATTGACGGTCCGAATGGCGCTTAGAACATCGCAATTATGGCACTGTGGTTTACTATGACGTCATGGATGACATCACTTCTCACGCTCGGAGTGCTCACAGTTTCGAGGTAAAGCAGTCTGAGCGCTGTCACATTTGTGGCATTTATCGGGTGAAAAGAGTGAAATAAATTTTCATACCTACCTGAAAAGCGATTTGAATTCCTCTGTAGAGTATGAAGGAACAACTCTATCAATTCGAGGTCTCATAACCCAAGGTTAGTAGAATACTAACCTTGCTCAAAACCAACTATCTTCTTCGTGCGATAATACCAAAAGTACATTATAGTAAAGGGCTGCATCAACTTCTTCATCCACGCTACTAGATGAGGAGTCGATAAAGAACATTTCAGTATCGCTATCCTCATCATCATCAATTGAAGTTATTGTTCGCATCAACGCTTGTTCTACTAATAATATGATAATAATGTCAGATTCAAGTTGTCAGTTGAATTCAAATTCATATTAAGCGCCTTCGAAGGTGGTCCTAATCAAAGCTGTACCAACTGTACAAACTGATTCGGACCAGCATTGATAATTCAGAGCGCGCTCAGAATAATTAGCGCAATTCGGACCATGGTGTTTAGTAACACGAAGCAAATTCCAGATGACAAAGATATAGTGGATAATGTGGTGGAACCTGTGGGCAAAAATAAGCTTCCTGAAGACTCCATCAATCTCCAGTTCGAATAATACTTTTGACTTGGAAAATCAAAAAAACCTTTCGGGCATCAAATCACGCGCTCTAGGTAATGACTTCATAATGAAATGAAAAAAACACCAACTTCTAGGATGTAGTGGTGGAAGCTGTGCGCAGGAATGAACTTCCTGAAGATATGAATGAACTCCAAATGATACTTGTTTGGGAAACACGGCAACAATGCCCCATCCAACTCGCTATATATATATTAACCATTGTTTGGAATTAACTATACCTTGTATATGTGATGTTTTATTGATTTCATCAATCTCTCTCTGACTTGAAGTATTGTACTGTTTTGGTTGTTGTTAGGATTGTCAGATAATTGATGATTCTGAAGTCAAAGTCAGCTAAATGGAAAAAATTAGTCTTCCGTGCACTATAATGTCTGTTCAATGGCCAAGTTCAGTGTATGATTGTTTGAGGGCGCTGCTTGAATGGTATAACAAGTGAATAACGCATTTTATGCCATTTTTTGATTTTTCACATATTTTGTAGGTTGGGGTGCACATGTCAGTCATGTAAATGTCACATTCCTTCAAAATATTTCTTGTTTCTTTTATACTTTTTCATTTCCGCGAAAATGCATCCACGCCACGACTTTGCGCTAAAATTAAAACTAAACAATAAAAAGTGATAGGATTTCATGAATTCGCCAGTGACTTCAATTTTGGAAAGTATGATGGGCAAGAAAATATACTAATAGGTACCTATAGTTTGCATGAAGAATCTTTGTGGTAGGTAATATAAATTGATTTATTCTAGCTTTAGAATGTCTAGAGATTTCTGAATATTGTGGCATTTGTGCTAACCATTTTGATACTGAAATTCCTCAAAAAGAGCTGTGTGCCTACAACTTTTCAAGGTAAGTCCAAAGTTTTAGTGTATTTGGTAGTGAACTGAATTCTCGAGTGTTTCTCTAGATGTACCAGTGCTTCCAGTTTAATTTGTGTGATTGAAATCGTCTCATGTAATTTGTAAGTTTCGACTGGGGGTTAACATTGTATTCATTATTCATCACTATATCACAGAATACCCAAATTAGGTATGTTCATTTGGCCAGGCCAGATGCTTTTACAAGTATGATTAATATAAATTCACGACTTCACGATGACTTTTGCATGACTTTTGCGCGTCCATTTCATTCAACATTCACTATATCAGAATATCATCCAATATCCTAGGTTAGGTCCAAAACAGAGATAGAAATACTAAAATAGTTTATAGGGAGCAGCGCTGCTTGTGTGTTATTGATTTTGATTGGAAGATCACTGTAGGCGATTTTTTCCATTTAGCTGACTTTGCTGAAGTTCAAGTATTGTCATTACTTCTTTATTAGTTAATTAAAAGGAAAAACAATGATTCTAGCGTTTTACTTGTTCGAAACGTAATTCACAAAACAAATAACCGATTTTATATTAATTAGTTTTACCAATACACCTCACAAGATCATCCCATGATAGGTTATTGTTGAAGTTTTTTTGTTTGAAGGTGGCTGACAATGTCTCGAGTTGCGAAGAAGAGTTTCGGACTTCCATTATCTAAAGGTATGAAGATTTGAATCCTGAGAAAAGAAAAGATGAGTTATGCTGAAAAAACGAAATAAGTGATGAATAAAAATTAACTATTTTATCGAATCAAGAAGATTCGAGTATCAATAAATCAGGTTAGTATTAGTGTTAGTATATATGAAGTCAAAAATTGTAGATTTAAATGGGAGTTTAACTAGTCGATGAGCCTGAAAATAAGAAAAAATTGAATTAGAAATCAATAGCCTGAAAAAGAAAGGTTGAATTAGAAATCAATAGCCTGAAAAAAGAAAAGTTGAATAGCCTGAAAAAAGAAAAGTTGAATTAAAAATTAAAATAAAATGAATGAATAAAGAATTAAAATCATGAGAAAGATTCAAATCGAGTTTGTCACGACGTTTCGATTGTGTGTATCTACAATCGTCTTCAGGTGATCACCTGATTGTAGATACACACAATCGAAACGTCGTGACAAACTCGATTTGAATCTTTCTCATAATTTTAATTCTTTATTCATTCATTTTATTTTAATTTTTAATTCAACTTTTCTTTTTTCAGGCTATTCAACTTTTCTTTTTTCAGGCTATTGATTTCTAATTCAACCTTTCTTTTTCAGGCTATTGATTTCTAATTCAATTTTTTCTTATTTTCAGGCTCATCGACTAGTTAAAACTCCCATTTAAATCTACATTTTTCGACTTCATATATACTAACACTAATACTAACCTGATTTATTGATACTCGAATCTTCTTGATTCGATAAAATAGTTAATTTTTATTCATCACTTATTTCGTTTTTTCAGCATAACTCATCTTTTCTTTTCTCAGGATTCAAATCTTCATACCTTTAGATAATGGAAGTCCGAAACTTTTCTTATTGTTGAAGGTTATAACCTCCGAACAACATGAAATTCATATTCATATGTTCTTTCCCCACATAGTGGCCACATATCGTAACATTTAAAAGTGATATAATATATTTAAATGATATAAATTACATACAGGGCCATGACTTCCTGAACTTATTCGCAGACGACACTCTAGTTGCATGTTACGGCTATGACCTTTTTGAAACAGTCGATCGCATGAACCAAGTTTTAACAAAATTGAAACTGAAACTCAATACGAAGAAAACTAAGGCAAAGATAATAGGTACCAAACACAAGCTAAAATCAGTAGATTATCAGTCCTTCCAACTTGATATGGACGATGATGAAATTGAATGGGTATCAGAATTCAAATATTTAGGATTCATTATAGATGAATCGTTAACTTTCAACAATCCTTGTGATTACATATGCAAAAAGATATCTGAAAAAGTATTTTTCTTCTCTAGGATATCATCTGAGGTGTCCATGCTTTCGAAAGTTACAATATATAAAACCATCATACATCCTCATTTTGACTACTGCTCAACCCTCTTGTATCTGCTGGATAAAAACAATATTCAAAGGTTACATAAACTTCAAAATCGTGGCATGAGCATAATTCTTGAATGTAATAGATATACTCCGATCCAGTCTATGCTGAATACTCTCAGTTGTTATGATGTAACACAAAGGTGTTACTATTCAACTATGGTTTTCATTTTCAAAATCACCAAAAACTCACTACCAAAATACTACACAAGATCAATCAATCATTTTCACATATCTTGAACAAAAACAAATAACTCAATGAAAGCACTGTTTTTCAAAGGATTGAACGACTTCAATCAACTTCCTATGTCCATGAAGAACTCAGCCACTCTACATTCTTTTAAAACCCAGCTGGAAAACCATATGTCACCTAAATAAGTTTAGTTTAGTTTTTTAATTCATTCTGCGAATATATTATATCAATATTATTATCATTCTTACATTTTCTTCTCAAATATAAGACATTAACTTTTATATTATTTTAATGTGTTCAAAAATGTTGTCCAATATTTATGTAAAGCTGTGTATATTTTAATTGTTATTTTACTTCATTGTATTCTATATCAGGATTTCCTATTTCAAATAAATATTATTATTAAATATTGTGAGTTTGTTCTAAACAATACCATAGATGATAAACTCACCAAATCGTAAGATCACTTGCAAATGGGGTATTTATCCTTTGAACAGTTTCCAAAACTTCCATCTCTGTGAATTCGAATACATTGCTCTGTATGAAATCCATGCGAGTCGTAGCGTTCTCGGCGACTATAACTAATGTTGAGGATTCTAGAGGAAACACAGCAATTCGAAAGCCGTTTGAGATTTCTGTTCGATACGTTGATTTGAAAACATTTTCCTGAAATTCAAAGACAACTGAAAGGAATTCACGATGATTCGATACTTGGACATTCGCTTATTAGATGTTGAAGCAAAAGGAAAACAATATCCAAGTAGGCAATGGGATGATGCGTTTAATATTTCTTAAATATTTTCGAGAATGCAAAGTTGCCGGATATACCTGCAGAATTCAGTAGGTGGTTAGGCGTGCCTGTCACAATGAGAGCATTGTAGCGTGTGTTAGGAGGTGAGAAACATTTGTATGCTGTATTTGTTGTAAATAACAAAAATTAAATAGTCTTGATCTTGAATCGAAGCTGTACGGACGCTTTCGTATCACGAGTAAATATAGTAATCAGCTGTTTGGTTTTGATTTGGCGAGTTATAGTAAAAAACAAAAGTAGCCGACGAAGAGAAAAGGAAAAAAGTCAACATATATCAAGGCGAATCAGATAATATATCAGATAATATATAGGACCACATACAATCAGGTATTATTTATTTATATACCCATCTTATCGACACACACAAAAAAAAACTCGAACATGCAGAATAGCTCCAGTGACGTCGAGCAAACAGGGGCACAGCTCCAATATATAATATCACAGTTGAGCGTACTAACAGAAAGTACAACTGGTATTCGTGAAATACTAGAAAGGCAGAGCGAAAAACTTGATACCTGTGTAGAGAAAGTTGAAACTCTGCAGAAAGAAGCAGATGAGCTGCATTCCAAAGTAAAGGAACTCGAAATCAAACTATCCCATAATAACACGAAAATGTTCAAGGAGATAAAAATGCGCCTCGAACGCGAGAATAATCTTTTTTCTTAGAGTTTTCTTTATCTTTCTATTTTCTGAAATGTTACTCTATAAGTATTTAATTTTGCTTTGTTATTTTTTTTCTTTGACTTTTATGTATTTTGCAATATATTCTGGCTGAGACCAAGGCCTCTTGTAATATGAATTGTGAAAAAAAAATCGTAAGATAAAATAAATGATATTGATTGATTGATTGTAAATAACAAAAATTAAATAGTACAATAAGCCCCATCTTTTGACACATTTTGTAAGGGCAAACATTCTTTCGTTTTATCAGTTATGTTGGTACACTTAATAATAATAATAATAATAATAATAACGTTTATTCAGACAAGGATAAAAATAAGAGAACAATGTTCCTATGTTTGAAATAAAACGTTGGGATGAAAAACCGCGAGCGTTGAGCACTCCCAAGGGAGGAGCACTGAATGCTGTGTGCGGCAAGTTAAACATATTTCAGTTTGACTTCATGAAATTTTAAAATGAGAGGAATATAAAGCACAAAGTTATATGATTACAAAACAAAATACAGGTTAGGTTAGGTTAGGTTAGGTTGACATTTGAAAGACCTTGTATCTTGTCTAGAAAGTAGTAGTTCCTGTTGTACCATGTTAACAAAGAGTTCAGTTTCCCTTGTTTTAGTTAGTTTAGTTAGTTTTAACAAAATTCTCCAACTAGTGAACAAGTGGTTTTATTCACTCAGGCTAACAATTTCTCAGACACTAAGTGAATTTTTCTACAGTATTCACGGTGCAGACTGTGAGTAGATATAATTCAATGTTCTTTGTGGCATTTTTCAGGACATTATTATCTGCTCGTTGCTCACCTTTTTCAAACATCTAGGATGTTTATTGGTGTTTTCTTCACACTAACTTTTTGCAATTCGTGGATTTTCGTATTCGGTATAGAATTAGAAATCCAACGAATTCAAATGAGTGAGAATAACAAATATCTCGATGTGTTTTCTTGAGTGGATAATATCCTAACTATGGAACTCATTTCGGTTCTGTCTGAGATATAAGTGCATGTTCAAGATTTCAAAATCAACTTCGAATCAATATCACCACGTTTTCTATATTGCTAGAAGTTATTCATCAATATTATACCATTACTGAATAGTGATCTTTGTATCATTCGATATAAAATTCCAATATTAATATACTGATGATATAAATTTGAGATTTGCATCACACCATATATTATTCTAGTTTCGAATCTATATGAGAAGTTCATGTCGTTATTATGACGAAAATTGTTATAAGTCTATAATGTCAATTATCTGACAGTATCTTGTACTTTACAAATGAAATATATCTCTTTCTAAATAACACTTATTTGCAAGATATTGAGTGTTATTCATACAATCTGCTTGATCCACGAATAAAAGACAACATATATACTTATTGCAATATCGCATCGAACAATGCCAAATCATTTCATATTAACTTACTTGATGTTTCATTATGGTGAGGGTTGACTTCTTCTCATCATTCTTTTTCAAACAGGCAGCATACAAATTAGATTTTTGTTCGAATAAAAGGAGATCATTGCATTCCCCAAAACTTCTATACGGTTTCAAACCTGAAAAAATATAAATCAAGGGTCATGAGAAATGTGAAATATATAGATATATACGGATATGTCGCGAAAAAACTTGTCTTGATTGAGAATCAGGATGGAAGTCATTTATTCAGCACCATCAAAGAATACGCATGTGGTGACAACTATAGAACATGTAACATCAAACAAGTCAAAAATATATATGTACCAGTGTCACACATGAAGTTCGCGACAAATGGAAGTTTTTTTATTAATGGATATAAAGAATATTTGACTTCGCAGTTAGTTTGTGCTTGAAAAATGAGCAAAATACAGCATCTTCACTTTCTTCATGTGCTACTCTAAACCTGTCAAATTTGTCATTTTTTTCTAAAATCCTCAAAAAATCTGTTTTTTTTTAAATCTCGAAAAATGCTAGAGAAAAAAGTTTAAAATTTTATACATTTGTTCCAAATTTGGACTCTCTACTGTCACTTCGACTAAGTGAAAATTTTATTTCGATTTGATCAGTACCTACTATTGTCATCCCGAGATGTTACATTATTCTTGTATTGTTTAAAATCACGAAATTTTATATAATGTCTAGTACGCTAGAACGAAAGTTTTTTGAATAGTTATGAAACTGTAGGTCATTGTTTCGTTTACAGAAAATTATGATATTTCGGGTTTATTTGTAACTGAATTATTGGTCAGAAAAATAATCAAACTGGATAAAAATGTATTAAAAAAAGAAATACGAGTGTAATAAGAATGAAGAGAAATTCGTTTATTCGATTACTGACATATTAACGTCCATACATTAGGAATCCACATTAGTTTAACAATGAAAAAACTAGATGCACTTTGCAACAACAAAGACGAATTTCTGGAGATGCATTTTTTTATTTTCTGGTAACAGGCCAATGTGGGTATTTCGTGGGCAAGATATGATATTGAAGTCTTATATGCATCAAGATTATTGAATTTGAATCATGTTTCATTCGAATCGATAGAGCGAAAGATTCGAAAAATTACAAAAAAATGGAAAAAAGTCGAATTGACAGTAGAGAGTCTAAATTTTGAACAAATGTATAAAATTGGAAATTGGAAAAAAACTGATTTTTTGAGGATATTTGAAAAAAAATGTCAAATCTGACAGGTTTTGAGTAGCACATGAAAAAAGGAAAGATGCTGTATTTTACTAATTTTTCAAGCACAAACTCACTGCGAAGTCTAATTTTCTTTATACCTATTAATAAAAAAAACTTTCATATGTCGCGAACTTTATGTGTGACATGTATATAAAATATATCGATTGAATTTGATAAAATAGTATCAGCTAGTTTGAAGGAATAATACAGTATTTAGTGTTTCAATTCGAAAAGTAGAATTGAATATATGTTGAGGTGAAAATAGAGAAGAAATTATTAATTATTTCAAAATATATTCTAGAGCCCAAAAACTCTTTCGCACTATAGAAAACTTTATCACTCATATATGTTGATTTTCTATTCCTAATTGCTAAATTGCCATCGCTATCAGATTTTTCATCCCAATGAAACATTTTTTACCTAAGGGGAGTTCATACAAATGAGCAGCCAGGAAAACGGCATACCTATAAATATTTCTCTCATTTCAGCATTTCTTGTATCACGTGCAATGTTCCAGCAATGTTTTATCATTGTCCTTCATAAAGATTACCAGGTTCAGAATGTAGAGGAAAAGGTAGCTTCAGTATTTTAGATTTTCTGAACAGTAATACTGAAGAGTCAGTTTTGTTCATAGTATTTTTTTTTGAGAAATGAAATGCTCCTAGTAGGTGATTATAGCAGTTCCAAAATATTATGCTATTTTCCATAATGAAGAATTCTCAGTGTTTCAGCTGATACTGTTATCCCTCAGATTCCTGATAATGTATGTAATTGTATTGAGTTTCGATCATTGAGTGATGATATTATGATCACGTCTGGGAACTTCATACTTTCTTTCAAAACATCTAGTTTTGACTCAAGTTGATAAAAGTTGAAAAATTTGTATGCCGAAACATCATATAAATTTACTCGTACTCATCGTTCACTCCTGTTACGAAATTGTAAATGAAATTTCAAAATATTATGATAAATTGTAAAAGTTGGTAGAATCAACAAAACATCCCGTATCTTGATTATACAAAACGATAAAGCCATGAAATATAGGTTATTTAGAAGCACCTAGGTGTCCTTCATCTACTTTTACTGTATTGTATTGTATTGTATGGTATAGGGGTCTTGTACACTGCGACCTATATAGATCTATAGCCGTTCAGGATGTCTCAACGACTAAAGCAGTCCCCCCAGTCCTATGGCTTTCAGAAAGTTCAGGATATCGGATGGCTTCAAGTTAGGTAGATCTCCCTCCTCTATTTGATGTTCTCCGAGATATCGTAACCTCGGATTTTGCAAGGAGATGCATTCTGAGAGAATGTGGATAGAGGTTTCATCCTCTTTCTCGCAGAATCTGCATTCTTCTTCTTCCACTAATTCGAGTTTCTTAAGGTGTCCTTCCAACCGGCAGTGCCCTGTTAGGATTCCTGTTAGTATTCTGAGCTTGTTTTTGCTCATGCAAATGCAGTCATTTGATCTCTTCTGGTTATAGTTCCCCATCAGTAGTATCTTGGCCTGCCTCATTCCTTGTGATTCTATCCAGTGCTGGGATCTTTTGTTGTGCACTTCTTTTTCAATTTCATGGAATATTCTACTGGTACTTATTCAGCAGAAGGGTTCAGGTCCCAGAAATGGTGTTTCAGCCCCTTTTTTCGCGAGTATATCTGCTATTTCATTACCCTCCACTCCAGTGTGTCCTGGAACCCATAGGAGGGTAACCGTATTATTCTTGCCTAGTTCATTTAGTTTTTCTAGACACTCCCAAACCATTCTGGAGTTGATTACATGGGAGTTCAGAGCATTAATGGCTGCTTGACTGTCTGACATGATGATAATCTCTTGTCGACGAAGATTTCTTTCCATGTTGAACTGGACGCATTTTCCGATACTCGGAAATTTGCTCAGACTTTCTGAGTATTTGGTTCCAGGCCCATATACTCCCATTCCAGTACCATCTGTTGTTCTGGATCCGTCTGTGTACCATTTAATGGCACTTCTCCTGAAATTGTCGATGGTTTCTTTATCCCATTCATTCTTGTTACTTAGCTTCGTGTTGAATTCTTTCACGAAGCTAAACTTTCTTGTCATCTCGTCTTGGGGCATGTCCCAGGTTTGATGGTTACCAGGGAGAGGTCTGAATTTGCCTTTGGTGGTTCCCTCCCTGGTCATTCTGTATGTTGTCCTTATTGCTATATTCTCTAATTCTATATGAAGGAGGGTAAGGCTTAGGATTACCTCCATAGCGGCCGTTGGGCCGTTTACTGTAAGCGCATTTCCCAATGAATCACCCTGTATATATTGTATAATCAAAATCAGAATCCACTGTGGAAAGTGGTGAGAATATGTTCTAAAAATCCGAACATACTTGCCCTGTTTATTCATATGAGATGTTAGAATTCCATGATATCGGCTTATGATGAGTTTTTCCAAATGAAGAGGAAGACATTTATGAAGTTACAGACATTTCCGATGTACAGGGTGATCCAACTCGGACACTCTCAAAGGGCAATTCCTGTTTCCACACTAGGTAGATGAAAGCTGGCTGACAAACTCAATGGTGAAAACCTAAATCGATATCTATAATCGTTAGGTATTAAAAATTTGAGTTTCGATTATTACTGTTGACAGCTATCTTGACATTCGATAGTTACTAGTAAACATTTTTTGCACTCTGTTTCAACGCCGCGTCGTCCAAAGCCTACTTATTCAAAGCGTGCGTTTCAAAGTCTACATGAAAAAACCTAAGAGCTGTGTATTTTAAAGGTGACTCCAGCTAAATATCAAGTATGCTTCATTTTTTCAATGGTGATTTTAAGTTCTATCGAAATATGCTGAAATATACAAGATGTCTCATTTGAAAGAAATATTTTTTCATTAATAGCTTTTGATATATGATTTGGAGAAATAACTTAATCGGACCATTGAATTTTACGTTGGAAAGTGCTTCAGAAATTTTTTCATAGAAAAAAAGGACTTTTAACAGGAAAAAAGTCACAGCAACTTTTCGAAAATGCACGTTTTCTGAAAACTAACTGTAACTCAAAAACAATAATAGATATCGATGCATGATGTGGTTTTCACCATTGGTTTCGTCATGAAAATTGACCCTCAGACATAGCCACACTTTTCATCTATCTAGTTTGAAAAGTGTACTTTGAAAGTGATAATTTGGATAAGGGTCAAAAGCACCTGAAAATTAACTTTGAATTACATTGTATGATATGTCTTTGAATTCAGCGTTAAAAGTTATTTCGAAAAGTGTCATAAAATATGCAGGTCCGTATTGAAAAAAATGAGGTTGAGGGTGGCCCACAGCGTACGAAACGTTGGATACGAAATCTGATTACGTCAAATTGATTATATTTTACTGTTGAATAAAAAACTCCTGTGACATTTTTTGATAATATTCGAAATACAGTGGAAAAAAAATCAAAATGACAGAATTTTTTTTTCAAGTTACCAATACAATCCCAATAAAACAGTGGCCACTGTGTATATCTACAGGGTATAATAAATATAAACAAAATATAATCAACAATAACTGTATGTATCATAGGTAACTACCTAGTAGGAGAGTGAATTATCCAAATCTGCGTTTTCAATCTTAAATTTGTGAAAGAAACACAAATCTGTTGAATTACACTCGATTTGAATGACGCGGATGGTGTAACTCATTCATGCTCCTATATAAATATCGAATATTACTGAAATTAAACAATCTCTCCGACCGTGTTTGAATATACTCACATAAATTGTCAACATATGGACAGAATGGCAAATATGCAATGGAGATATTTCAACAGAGGAAAACCTGGCCACTATCGTCGAATACAAATACGAAACTCTCAAGAACCATGCATTTATTAACCTCTCTAGAACATCGAAGAAAAGTGGGTGATGTATCCCTGTTATATGGAAAAGCGATATAACATCCCTTCTGGATGGGATGGTGGTCGTGCGTTGAATCACTGGCTTATAGCCTAGAGGGCCCGGGTTCAAACCTCGCGGCGGATATTCGAAATATTCATTTATTTCTATAGTATCGTTTAGCGGAAAGAGATAGGTGACCAACCGAACATTCTTGGTACCTAGATCCCAATCCTTCGGAATCTCAACGGTAAATAGTCGAGTTGTGCTTCGGATGACACTTAAAAAGCTAAGGTCCCCGTCTTCGGCTTTGTTTTGGTTTTCGTCAGAACCGTTCTAGAACTGTCCTAGAACGGTTCTGCTCATGCGCATTTGCTTCAAGGGATCAATTTGGAGACAATGCGCATGAGCAGTTTCGTTCCAGAACGGTTCTGAGAAGAACCAAAACAAACATTCCCTTACTCATACAAGTCCTAGACTTACGGAGGTTGCTTCGCAACTGAGTTGGCGTTTAAAAAACACTTTCAAAAAACACTTCCTATATAGATATTCCATGGTCGATACGCATCGGAGATTTATCATTTCACCATCAGTGATTCCAAGCAGACGGGCACATACTGGACACCCTTCAATTTTCGAGCTCAAAACCTGATGCAGTTCTTTTCTATATAAGATTTTTTTATCGAACAGCGGAGTTGTAGAACTCATCACTAAGTGAGGTTTATCTGATTCATATAACCTTCAAACATCCAAGATCTGGTACACAGATGACTCCAGCTGGCGCTGTTGTATATGGGCAATCCCCAAGAGTGGAACTATACTACCCGTTGGGAAATTTTGCCACAGTATTTCAAACAGAAGTCTTCGCAATACTCGCCTGTCTGCGAGTAAACATAAACAGAGGCTATCACGGCCAGCAAATTACGATATGCACCGACAGCCAAGCGGCGATGAAGGCACTAACATCATACATACATTGATGATTTGCAAAGGCTTGCTACGACCAATAAGGTAAAACTACTTTGGTTTCCTGGTCATACTGGAGTACCCGGAAACGAAAGGGCCGACAATCTGGCCAAATGGGGTGCGAGTAGCTCAGCGATCGGACCAGAACCAATCCTAGGAGTTTCTAGATCATGGAGTATCTCAACCATGAAGACAATTCTGGATGCAAAATTCCAGAATGCATGGAAAGAGGCACCTGGCATGAGACAATCGAAACTCCACATCGAAGGCCCCTCTAGTAGAGGGACCAAAGCCTTGCTCACAATCAGCAGAAAGGAGATCAGAATAGTGGTAGGACTTCTTACGGGATACTGCCACCTAAGCAAACACCTCAACATTATGGGCATCACTGACGATACCGAATGCAGGTGGTGTTTGGAGGATGAGGAGACAGCTACCCACATCCTCACAGAGTGCCCAGCAGTGGCAACAATAAGGGAGGAGCATCTCGGGAGTATTATCTTGGACCCGAAGAGTGTGAGAAAGGTATCGGTCAGAAAGATAGCCAAATTCGCCTGCGAAATAGGTTACCTCCAAGACTGAACCAATTCCCAGAAATGGCGGGTGCATAACGGGCCCAACTGAGTGGCCTATATGCTTATGGTTCTGACCGCCCGCAAACCGACAATCATCATCAGTCATCATCACATCCAAGAGTTATTCTCCAGATATCCATTATTCTGAGGACTTACATAAAATTCATTAGTTTTTCTTTCGTGCAGTCAGTACATGAAAAAAAGGCAGTCCTTGGATGAGTACGTCAAGTTAATCGAATTCCGTGTCAGATGACACTGTATCAACTCCAAAGAACTGGTCTGATAGATGAATTCGAAAAGTTCGGTCTGGTAACCAAAGGAGCCTAGTTTCCTTGGTAACCCACCTATTTACCTTATCAGCCCAAAGAACCGTCCAATGACCCAGTTGTTGTAGAAAACAAAATATTCAGATATCTACAGAAGCTATTCCGAAGGTGGAAGGCCTTTGGACGATAAGTTTCCACGTGAGCAAAGAAACCGAGGCACATTGGTCTGGCAGGAACAACCGAGAATCCGAATGTTTTCAGAGCCGATTTCTAGATGAGTAATTTCAATTTCCACCCCAATGGTGCAACCCCCATCCTATACCGACTTCACGAGGCAGCTGATATCCGAAGTATTATGAAAACACGAAACTGGGTTGGTGGCCGAGTGCGCAAAGGCGCTGGTTTATGGGCCTGAGGGTCCCGCGGCGGCTATTGGAAATATTTATCTATTTCTTAGTATCGTTTAGCGGGAGCAGAATCCTTCGGACTCTCAACGATAACCAGCAGAGTAGTGCTTTGGATGACACTTAAAAAGCTAAGGTCCCCGTCTTCCTTACTCATACAAGTCTCAATGAGACTTCGAGGGTTGATTTGCAACTAAGTTGGCGGTTAAAAACACTTTTCAAACACACACTATCAATCCTTGAATAAACAAATATCCTCTGCCTAGTCCTATATGTATGTTTGTCATTTATAATGTTGTGCTTTTTTTACTTGTAATGGACTTTGTCAATGAGAATCATCTTCTTCAGACAATAATAGTATATTATGATACAAGTTTTATAAGACGCTGTTTTGTCGCACGCGTTGTTTGCAGTACGAGGAGCGAAGCGAGGAGTGCTCCAAGTGAACAAGTGCGACAAAGTGTCTTATAAAACGTGTGTCATATGTAATTTTTTCTATTTTGAATTGATTTGAAGAACAAAATGGATTTAATATCGATAAATAACAGAAACATCTTCGATTGGTAACAATGATGACATTTGAAATGATTAAAATCTGACGCACGAGCGTAAAGCCCAGTTTACAGTTGAGCGATTTTGATCAATGCAATACCCAGCGGTGAAAAATTCAATGTTGTTATTGTTTTTATTGGTCAATTTAAATCAAATTACACTCTGTATTAAAAATCAGCAATTGAAACATTGAGTTTTTCACTGCTAATATCACCAAATCCAAATCGCTCAGAAGTAAACTGGGCCTAAATCTTCTGACTTTCATTTGACAGTTCGATTGTACCAATCTCCGAATAATAAAAAATGCGTATATCGAAATAGAGGCTATTTCGACACGCATTTGCGTTGCACAATGACTTCATTATACAACCAAAATAGAAAATAGTATATTATGATACAAGTTTTATAAGACGCTATTTTGTCGCACGCGTTGTTTGGAGTACGACGAGCGAAGCGAGGAGTGCTCCAAGTGAACAAGTGCGACAACGTGTCTTATAAAACGTGTGTCATATTCAATTTTTTTCTATTTTGAATTGATTTGAAGATAAAAATGGATTTAATATCGATGAATAACATAAACATATTCGATTGGTAACAATGATGACATTGAAATAATCAAAATCTGACGCACAAGCGTAAAGCCAAGTTTACAGTTGAGCGATTTTGATTATTGCAATACCAGCGGTGAAAAATTAATGTTGTTATTGTTTTTATTGGTCAATTTAAATCAAATTACACTCTGTATTAAAAATCAGCGATTGAAACATTGAGTTTTTCACTGCTAATATCACCAAATCCTAAATCGCTCAGAATTAAACTGGGCCTAACTCTTCTGACTTTCATTTGACAGTTCGATTGTACCAATCTCCGAATAATAAAAAATGCGTATATCGAAATAGAGGCTATTTCGACACGCATTTGCGTTGCACAATGACTTCATTGTACAACCAAAATAGAAGTGAGTAAGCATTGCTGGAAACTTACTCTTCTCGAAACTTTGCCATTGGCTTGCAGATATGAAATCAGGTCACCCTAACCTTTCAACACCAAATAATTATAGGAGGTGAAGTGTATGGTTGAGTGCTTTCATTGGCGCTCGAGGTAATGCAATCATAATTGAATATTTTGTAAATATCCATTAAGGTAGAGTTAGATTAATATA
Organism: Chrysomela aeneicollis; assembly: GCA_029955515.1. Taxonomy (NCBI): domain Eukaryota; kingdom Metazoa; phylum Arthropoda; class Insecta; order Coleoptera; family Chrysomelidae; genus Chrysomela; species Chrysomela aeneicollis. The sequence continues at coordinate 836,446 of JARUHQ010000036.1, forward strand.
GATTGATGAAGACGCTTCCTACCACTATCCGAAGGTTTGAAAGCGTTATGTAATGGTTATCATCCAGATCGCAGCTTATATTCAGAAAATAGCTCCTAACAATTTGATATACAAGAGCATATTCGAATACACCATTCAAATTGAGGCATGGTTGCCAAAATATTCAACTTCTCCTTCCGTGATTGAATGATATTGCCAGCCCTATGAAGAAATGATTGTGAAATCCATTTGGATACTGAAGAGAAAGGAATCCACATGGGTGTTCTCCAGAATGTTTCATAACCGTTCTTACAAAATTACCCCGAAATATTACACACACTGTCTATAACAGATCGATCAACTTGATGAAATTGAAAATAAATAATTTTATTATTTCAAATGAAATACCTCGTATTTCTTCGAGTAATCCTTTGCTCACTCGCCTCTTCATTGACTGCCAAGAAGTCACCGAAGAAGCAAGTGAGAAAGTTGTCAAAAAATATAAGAAGTCAGCTCATGGTGAAAAATAAGGAGAAAGATCGATCTTCGTATTTAACGAACAGTTGATGATAACCGCGATGAGACGAGACGTCGAACTCAAAATTTAAGAATGATACTTTGAAGATTGCGAAATGTGGCATTGAAGAAGTGCCTTCAGTATTTTTGTATCTTCAGTAATGAAACAAGTATGAAATGAAATAGATAATTAAAAAATTCAGTGTTTTTCTAATATTTTGGAAACTAAAAAAGCTATCGCGAATTTCTTTCACCATAATAATGACCATAAAATTCCGCAACTATGCCCCAATTGAAAGTTCTTGTATCTGTTACGGTTCTCAAGATCCCAATGACGAGTGTCGAAATTGAATAATTCTGTTTAATTCATCAAAAATGGTAGGTACTTGAATAAAAAATCAAATTAAACCTAAGGCTACAATTATTAGCAAATGACCATTTTATCATCTATAACTCTTCCAAATAGTAATGTCCACCTTTCAGTACCTTTTATTACATGATTTAATATCAGTCAAAAGTTTGGTCATATAAAATATTGCTTTTTTTAACAATACAGCGAATTTGTTCATTAGTCTCTAAGGAATTTGAGTTACAATATTCGAAAACACATATTTCGAGTATACAAAGAATCAATCTCATCTGTGAGTTGAACATTGAAATAAGTATATGAATCTCGAAAAAATATGTCAATAGGGTGTCCAATTTTGAAAATCACATGAGTCGATGAATTCGAACATCATTTATATGGATGATAATAATTCGAGAGAAACAATCTCTCATATTTTTTTTGAAGATCCAAAACTCATGTTTTTGGAATGTTCTTATATATATATAAGGGTATGATCAGTTTTTAAGGAGAATTTTCTGTATAAATGTAGCCTTCGAATCGCAACATTCTGGATTTCATGAGACGTAGCACAATTATATAGTTCATAGCAAAATTATATTTCTGTTCCGAACCAAGAGCTATTTCACTCCCAGTCAGCTGCTTATGATCTATAAAGCAGATATCTGACCTGTCCTGAAATACTATTCCCATATTTGGAGTGCGGCACCTAAACATATCCTGAAAGTATTGGATTCTGTCCAAAAAAAAGGATATTCGTCTAGTCGGTGATGCCTCGCTTACAAACTCGCTCACTTCTCTGGAACACTGTATAGAAATGTTAGCGATTATATTTTCATGGGCGATGCTCTTCTGAAATATCAACAATCGTTCCTCTATTAGCAGTCTCTTCGAGATTAACCCGTCAAGTTCAGTCTCCACATCCCTTCGTGGTCACTTCAGAGACCTGCAGAACGTACCTTTCCAAAGACTCGTTCATCTAACGAACATCAAGATTTTACCACACCATCCCCAAGAATTCAAGAAGAACACCAACTCCTATATTTTTTTCCTTGGTTCTCACGGTATTCTCTGAACCTCACAGGATATCCCTTTTCGTGAAAACCAGAACATAAAAAAATTAAGTTCAGTTCACGTGTACTTACTGATTGAAATAAGACAACTCTCCTATGATTCGAAGATATGACTGATATCGTAGCTGTTAAAGATAGTAACGTTAACACCTTGATGAAACAACCTGTATAATGTTATCAGAATTTGGCAACCTATATCATGATATTCCTTAATATATGAATTGAGATATCTATAATCATCATAAGGGATGTTACGATAGAAGACAGACTCCATTCAAAATTCATTCTAAAATATCCCTGATAGTTAATATAATAATGGTTTGAAATTTGAGAAATATTTTTGAAAGCTGCTGTCAGGCACGATTGTTTCTACAAAATTCTCATACTTGGTATTACCATAAAGAGTATCCTTCATTTCAAAGGAAGATCATCTGAGTTCCATTGCAGAAGAGAATTTATACAAACTTGGTTTATGTTTCATACCAAGAGTCACACCTCCTCCAACAGCTTCTCCTGATTTGGAAAGAAGAGTTTAGTGTTGTCATTGAGCATTGTTCACATTCTTGAAGATCATCTCCTAAACATACGCTGAGACTCCTACATAATACCCATAGAAAAGTTTTTACGAATTCATTGACCTCTGTTGAAGATCAAGTAAGTGATATCTCTGAGGTTTTCAGATTCCTATAACGTCCGAGCATTCGAAGAAAATCTCAAATACAAACATATTTCCTTTCCCAATATTATTCTAGTGGCTTGCATGATGTTCCACGAACATTTCAGGTTCATGTTCTTGCAGTCAATATAGATGAGAATAATGAATAATTGTATAAGTAGTTATTTTCATTCAAAACTTGAGAAAGTAGGATAAAGTGTGATGGCATCTGCAATGATCTGAACAGAACAGGAGGTCACATCTGACAGATCATTGATGTGTAGCAGAAACAAAGTTCGGGGTCAAAACAGATACATGCGGAACATCGGCTTTCATGGTCCTTTTATCAGATGATACGTCATCAACGACAACATGTAGTGACCTTCTCAGAAGAGAGGTTTTTCAGTACACTACACAGATGTGATAGTAAACCAAATTAAGAAAGCTTTCCAAGAAGGCCTGTAGGCTAAAATTGGTCAAATCCTTTGGATACATGGATGTAACATTTATTGTTCAACCAGGATTATTTTGGAGAGCATTGTATTGTCATCTGTCATCACCCTTTTCAGCAACTACATTTCTTTCTCATCATATCGGTTCTTTGTTTCAGATATGGCAGACATTCCATTCGACAAACTGAAAGAGAACCTCGAGATCCAGCTCTTAGAACTCGCAAGTCTCGAGTCAGTGTATTGCAATCCAGGCGAAATCAAAGTTGAAGATATCCATACTTTAGAGGATATGAGAGAATTCATTGGTGGCAAAACAATGATCCGTCCGCAATATCTAGATCTAACTGTCAATCTCATAGTAGATGACTTGAAGTTCGAGCTGTGTTTCACACTGCCACATAAATATCCAGATATCGAGCCAGAAATGTTCATCAGAAATCATACCCTGAATAGATCCACACACGTTCAACTAAATAAAGATTTAACCGAGTATATTTTGAGCGTGGAAAAAGGTGAGCCTTGTATATTTACTGCCATATCATGGCTGCAGGATCACGGGAAACATTATATCGAAATAAAAGAGGAAACGAATACAAAAAGAGATGCTGAGGAGGAGAAATATGTCAGATATTGGATTTACTCGCACCATATTTATAGCAAAACTAAGAGGAGGGAAATAGTAGATTTAGCGAATCGGTTGCACATTGGGGGATTCTGTATGCCAGGTGAGAAAATGTTTCCTATAAATATCTTAATATTTTATATGAATATGAACAGCGACTTTATGTGGCGTGTTTATGTGCATTTTGAGTAAACACTGATTCGAGGAAGCATTTATTATAAAGCATTTATCATGAAGCATTCAGATTTTTATTTTTGAAGTAATGATTTATCGATCTATTGCTGATCGCAGAATGATTTTGATATTATGTACCTACTTCGATGATTAGTGGAATATTAACAATACAGTTGAAAATAACTTTTTGAGTTTTGAAGTGGAAATATCTTTTGAGTCAAAATATTGGGAATACCGATTTTTCCAGAAATTCTCGTAGCAGTTTTCGAGTATCGATATTTTCGAAAAATGGAGAAGCCATGAATTGGAAAAAAATGTTTGAAAGAGAATATAGTTTATCCAATTGAAAATATCAAACATAGTTTGAAATTGAATATTTGGTAGACTACGAGCAGAAAACAACTACTTTCCTGGCAACTACCACGCAGAAAATTGAATTTTATCTACTCGTAGTCCATGTAACGATTCACACCGTGAATGCAGATCGCAAATGTTTCTTTCTTCCTAAGACGTGACAAATTCATATCGAGACAGGCATGCTCAACAACATACAGACCGGTTTCGGGCTTAGTGGCCCTCTCATCAGTGCAGGGTAGTTAGAATAGAATAGAATATTTCATTTGACTACGTTACATGATATAAAATGTGTGTAGCAAGTCATATGTAAAAAAAATATATATAAAAATGTAAAATTGTAAAAAATTTAAATTAACAAGTAAACAGCGTTACAACACAACATTACAAATACACGAACATTGTAATTATATTTCTTCTTGAATCAAAGAGAAGCAGTGACATGTGTATTACCACAAAAATGTGTTCTAAATTCATCGACAGAGTGGAAGCAATACCTCAACAAATAGTTTTTTAATTTTCTCTTGAAAGTGTTCAAACTGAGCTCCTTGAAATCTTGAGGCAAGATATTGTATAGAGAATAATCCAATGAATTTTTTTGTGATACGTGCAGACGAAATCGATTTATTCTAATGTGATGGGAGTTTCGTGTATTATGTCCGTGAATATGAGATTGTTTCGTCAATGATGATTTCTTCCTATGTATTTCAGTCAAAACGTAATATGTAAATAAAGTTGGCAGTGGCATAATTCTAAGTTTTTTGAAATGTTCTTGACAGTGATCTCTGTACTCTCAATGCCTTATTTTGCATCCTAAATATTTGAATAGAGTGACATGAATTTCCCCAAAGTTGTACACCGTAACTAATATGGGAATGGAACAGTGAAAAATATGAAGTTTTTAATACATTTGTATTAGTAATGTACTTCAATTGGCGAAGGACAAATAGAGAACCTGAGAGTTTTCTCTTCAGTTAGGAGATATGTGCAGACCAGTTGAGTCTATTATCTAATGTAATACCAAGTAATTTAACTTCATTACTTTCACAATTATATATAACTTGATTATTAGTAGATATCCGGATGTTTTGTGTTTTCTCACCATTTAGTTTCAACTTATTAGATAAAAACCACTCATTAGCTCTATTAGTTGAAAGAGAATATAGTTATCCGAGTAGATACCGTGAGATCTCAACCCGAAGCATTGCCTGTCTCAATGCATTTTCGTCGCGTCTATTTGACTGCACTGAGCCGCGTTCCAAAAGACCATTAGAAGTGTCGACACCATGCGGCAGAAGAAAGAAACATTCCAGAAACGAATCTCCCGAATCACCGAACTTGGAAGTGGCTGATAACTCGACTAAGCTAATAAATGGAAAATGGAGGAGCGATGAATTGAAATAATTTATTAAAATAACGATAATGGTGGACTAGAAGCAGAAAACAACAACTTTCCTGGTAAATACCACGCAGAACATTGAATTATATCTGTTCGTAGTCCATGCAATGATTCACACTGTGAATACAGATCGTAAATGTTTTTTTTCCTAGAAGTGCCAATAAGTCCGAAACCGGTCTGTAGGTTGTTGAGCGTGCCTGTCTCGATGTGAATTTGTAACATCTTGACGAGTTCTCTTGAATGGTTGTCGAGACGGACCCTTTTAAATGATTGGCTGGTCTTGATAATTTCAATTTTGAAGAGGTTTTTTAGGTCCATCCCTGACTTCTCTAAAGCCTTCACTGTTTTAACTCGTTATCCCAGATCTTCTCCAAAGAGCCATTCATCAATTGGAGCATTTGATAAGGCTTCTGTATATGATTTATTAAGAAGCATGCCTAGAATGGCTCTTCGAGACACAGTCTCAGAATGATGAACATCAGATAGCATCCTACGTGCATCACTAATCATTTCTATCAGTTGGAGATTATCTTTAGACTTATTAGACTTTCCTAATAATTGGGACAGGCATTTGCCCAGAGCAGATGAACTGGCCCCAATTTGGTTATGTCTAATGTCAGCTTCATTCACTGAGACCTTGATCTCAGGATTGATCTTAGGTGCTGCCACAAATGAACAGTTCTTCATGGGTAGATATTTTTTAACCAAGTTAGATCGTGTTTCACCATCCAGTCCTTTTGTTAATATAGATACCCACTGAGTAGCAACACTGTTATGGATTATCTCTCCAGTTGAGGTAGTTGAAGTTCTCTCAGCACCAAGAAGAAGAAAGAAGAAATTTCGAGGTTGAGAGATTCCTCCTCGATCAAGGGGTCTAGATTTTTCTGATTTTGGACACTGTCCGAATTGTCGGGGTCCACAAATTCAAAATTATTTTGTCCCGGATCAGAAGTCCCGCTCTGATTACACCGTATCAGAGTCCCGCCCTGATAGGACTACATTTTTTCTCCTCTGGACACCATTATTTTTTGGTTCGGATTTTCTCCGATCCCTAGAAGATCTATATCTGTGCTTAGAATTAGAAGTCGGTGCTCGACTCAATGATACAGAGGGTCCAGGTGAGTATGAACGCGAGCCACACCCTGAACCACGCCAGGTATCCTCAAGGCGTCTTATTTTTCACTCTAGCTCTAATGTTCTGAGCCTCTTCTTCAGTATTTCTTACTCATCTTTAGAACTAGAATTGGAAGAACTAGTATTTCTTTTATTCATCCCAATTTCTTAAATAATTCTCTAAAAAAAACTTGGCCGAAAAAAAAAAAAAACGTGACGTTCACCCTAGCACAAGATAGAGTAATGAAGTTGGCTCCTAGTGGTTGCAGGGACGTGGCCATGGAAAAATGAGCTATTCAATAGCTTTCAACTTGTGACACCTAGCGGGAAATAGAGGTACTACATTGTGATCTCGAAGGACGAGGCGCGAAATAAGTATAATCATAATGAGTGACTGACAAGACAGGTTGAACATTACGTTCTCGTGAAAATATAGATCAGGGTCAGGTGAAATATGTTTACCGATATATGTAACCGTTTGACCAGCAAAAATTTCACCCCCAAAAAAATTTTGGGGGGAAGGGGGGTCACAAATTTTTTTAGTCTTTTTGGTGATGATATTTTCGTTTCGGTCAAACAACTTTTTAGATATTTTTCTTCTTTTAATCAGGATTTCGAGGAGGATTTAGATTTGAGTCACCTTTGCAGAAAAAGTATTCATTTTAAGTCAATTCTAATCTTTATGTCTGTTCATCTAACGTTTCAGCTTCAAAATGATACTGAGATTTTTAAAATCGGTTGAAGAGGAAGAAAGATACTAGTGCAAAACCAAAAAATTGATTTTTTGAGACAATTCTGGGGATGGCTCAATTTAATGAGATCACCTTCATGCCTCTGCTGTTGAAGTTAATTCCGAAATTTTGCACAGTTTCAAAAAACATCCTGTAGTAAGTTTATGGAAAAAACCTCATGTATCGAAAAAGTACAAGATTATAGCTGAAGGACTGATCTAGCGAACAGCGCCAACAGAATTCGAATTGTTCAAATCAGAAAAATGTTATTCAAATTTCAACAAGGGTAAAATTTTGGGGTGCGACGTAATTATTGTTGCGTAGTTTAGATTGAACAAGAACTTTTTTAATCAATCAATAATTACTGAATCATAAGCACAAAAATATGTTCCAACCTGTTCAAAATTTCAATAGGATTTAGGTATATTGATTTTCTGACATTGGTCGGTATTTGAGCAATGGTCGCAATCTTCAGTTGAGAACTGATGTAGGTCAAACTGAGATCCTAAATGGTATTGATTCGATATATTTATTGTCTTCAGGTAAACCTGGTATCATTTGTGTGGAAGGAACCATTTTCAGTTGCAACGAATGGTGGCAATCAATCAAAGCCATGACTTGGAAGAGAATTTTTCTAAAACTCGAAGAAAATGATCAAGAGCAAATAGGCCGTGAATTCCTGAAGTTTGACAACTTCGAAGAAGTCGTTTTCACCAACAGTGGCCTAAAATTCAATCATATGGATATGGGAGAGTTGTATGTCTATATGGAAAAGCACTCTTTGGCGTATATTTTCAAGGATCTATTTGGTATTGATGGTAAATCAGCTTCATGAAACATGATGACACGTTGAATTTTGTATTGTATATCTCTGATACCATATGTTGAAAATTGTATCATTCATTCAAGGAGGGTAATAATAATATATACTATACTTTTATACTTCAACATCAATAATTTGGAATGAATTAACACATATATTTCTTCAATAAAAACATTATAATTATCATTGTTTCACTAGAAATCTATTGCATGGCTTTATGTGTTATATCCACCTCCATCACCCAAATAATTTCCTCACTCAAAATATTCATTCAATTCTTGACAGGTTCCTACACCTCACCACCAGGGCTGAAGCCTTTGAAAATGGTGAAAAATTAAGAAAAAATGTAAGATGATACTCTTTGAAATAGAAAGAGAATATAACAAAAATAAAAGGAAAAATACTTCACGAGCGTTGTGAGGTCGAGAAGTGGGAGGGGGTTAGTTTTTACCCCGGTTACTTTAGCAATTAATCCAGCTATTATTTTCATTAGAGACCACCATATTCTATCAGAGTGTTCATGGAGGAGTTTCATGGAAGATTTCATCAAAAAAATTACCGAGCGTCGAATGCGGTTTGGGGGTGGCAATATCTTTATTAGATAACCTACCACCTTCAAATATTGTTACAGCGTTATCGAGAGGGAACTACATATAAATGCTGGTGTTCCGCAGGGATCAAATTTAGTACCAACACTATTTCTACTTCACATCAACGATTTGTTGGAAGCAACTTCATGTCCTATACACAGCTTCGCGGATGATAGTACCCTCCATATCGATTTCTCTTCCAGGGCCCCTATATCGGCCCGTCAAACCAGAAATGAACGAGGTAGAAATGTTAACAAAATGAATAAGAACGTAGCAACAATTCTCGAGTGGGGATCTGATAACCTGGTAGAATTCAATGTAAACAAAACACAAGCATGTATTTTCTCTAGAGAAACCGATCTCACTGTGCCCAACATAATTCAGTCAGGAGTAACCATACCATTGAAGTCATCCATTTCGATGCTTGGCGTTACTATCAGCAATAACCTTTCTTGGGTAAAACACGTGAGGTCCATTGTCAAAAGTGCATCCCAAAAACTTGGTTTTCTATTTCGAGCCAAGAGCTATTTCCCTCCCAGTCAACTGCTTATGATCTATAAGGCACAGATTCGATCTGTCCTGGAATACTGTTCTCATATTTGGAGTGCGGCACCTAAACATATCCTAAAACTATTGTATTCTGTCCAAAAAAAGGCAATTTACAAACTCGCTCACGTCTCTGGAACACCGTAGAAAAGTTGTCGATTTATCTCTGTTCCATAGATATTTTCATGGGAGATGCTCTTCTGAAATATCAACAATCGTTCCTCCATTAGCAGTCTCTTCGAGATTAACCTATCAAGTTCAGTTCTCACACCCCTTCGTGGTCACTTAAGAGACCTGCAGAACGTCCCTCTCCGAAGACTCGTTCATCCAACGAACATTGAGACATTGGGACTCATGGCCTAGGGAGGTGTTCCCCAAAACATTCAATCTCCAGAAGAACACCAACTCCTACCTTCTTTCCCTTGGTTATCACGATGTTGTCTGAACATTACAGGATATCCCTTTTCGTGAGAACCAGAACATAAAAAAAATTGCAATATCACCGAGAAATTCGAATTAGTGAGCCTCGGGGGCGGTACTCAATAATTTTATGGAAGATCCTGCCACCACCATATTTCGTCATGGTGCTTATGAAAACTGATAATGAAAGTTTCCATCGAGCAAAAAATTATCGATTGTCGGGGGCGGGCTGGCCTCAGCAATTTTCTTAGAGACCCTGCCACCACCTCATTCTGTCAGGATGTATGATGAGAGACAACGGGATTCCTCTGAATAATGCTTCAGGTACGGCAGCTTTTTTTTTCGAAAAATGCCACTTGCAGTCTCAATTGATTGAAAATTTGATTTAACTACCAGTGCAGGTACAAATTAATTTGTTATGATATGAATCAGTTTTTCAATTATATTCAATTACCATTTCAGGATCCTAGTTTCTGGGAGCTTCTACACAGTAAAAACTGGGTAGTTAAAATTAACTACAACTTGTTGCTCAGCTCGATCCACTAACCTTATTTAGTTAAATTAACAAAAGTACATGTAGTCGAATGAATCTTGTCAATTTGTGCAATAGCTTAGTTGACAAATAACAAAACTTAGTTGCGAAATCATACTAGTTTTTTTGGAGTTACTACAAAACGGTTTTGCGAGATCACCGGATATATTTCGTATTTTCAACAATATTTTTTCGATGAAAGTAAAACCAATGATGGTGATTCGACAAATCATTTTGGTTAATTAGTACTAAATAACGTAGTGGATTGGTATTCTATTTTGTTACTTTAGCAATATGATATTGTTAATTCAAAAATATAATTTTGCTCTTTCAAACATAATATTGTGAATTTAACAACACAATATTATATAAACTTAATAATAGCATATTGTCGATTTCACAAGTTCAGTGGTATGGTATGAAAATTTATAAGCAAAAGATGTACCATGAAGAAAATGAATAAAACTCAATGAATATGTTTCAATTCAATTTTATTTAAAAAATGAGGGCATTCACAAATATTTACAGTTTTATGAAGAAAATCAAAATAATTTGAAAAATAAACACTCGAATTAATGTATTACCTCTTGACAGATATCTATGCATTGAGTAAAAAATGTACATATATGATTAACCGAATATTACCAGCGGATTTGGTAATATATAACTATCAGAAATGGTATAATTCACGTAGATGTATTCTTTTGCCTGTTTATTTCATCTCTCGAACTGGAATCTCCGTCTAGAATGAAACAAAAAGGTGAATGATGAATCAGGAATAACATGGATTTCAAATAATGAAATTGAAATAAGAATGAATGAAATAGGAATAAAAAAACTCAAAGGAATACTTACGTTCGAAAGAAGCTATTGAATATTCTTATCTCGTCAACCCTGATCTCCTATTTTGGAAAATGTTATGAATGCCTTCAGGAAATCCCTCTAGAAATCCGCTTGTAGTTCCATGCTGAGCAACTAGAAGGAACTTCTAACTTTCAAGTGATGAACATAGTTGCCCAAATTGAATGATGCTGAAGTTATAAGATGACGAATTTCATCTGGAATCAACTGCATCTTTCCATAAATCTCCAAAATATCTGCAATAATTGAATAAAATCGGTTATGATTTCAATTATTATTGTTGAAGGTACTGGGTAGTTTGTTTGAACACGATTAGTGAATTTAACATCAAAAATTATAGAACAAGCACAAACCGTAAAGATAGCAGTAAAATACCTCTACCTTATTGAAAAATACAGCACTTGATTGAGTTTTTATACTCAAGGGTACATCTCATCTGCTCTAGGTCAATGAATAGATTTTTCATCTACTTACTTTCTGTTGGAATTTCTCTGTTGGCGTTTACTACTCTCGTATACTGCTTAATTTTTCACTCGAATTTTGTGGGATATGTTGAATATAAATTGAGTCAACCACATCCATCTTGAATTCTTGAATCAACGATATTGTAACTTGATTATTATAGCTGAAAAAGGTAATGATTATTTACAAATTGGTTTCTTACCAAAACAATATTGCCTTTATCTTTTTGTGGAAGTTGGGCACTCTTATTACATTGTCAAGACTCCACCCTATTGATTTTTCCTGCTTTTTGAAATAATCTAGAACCAGATAATTATTCTTACATACATATTATAGTCGATAATAATGCATTAGATGAATCACGAAACGGTTTTGCAAAATCACCAAACATTTTGTATTCGTAACAATGTACTTTCGATTAAAGTTAAACCAATGATGGTTATTCAACAAATCAATTTGATTTATCACTACTAAATATAATGAAATATCATTTCATTTCGTTACTTCAACAACAAGATATTGTCAATTCAACAAATTGTTTGGTATGGAAACAAATATATTCTTGAATGAATATGTAACCAAAAATAAACAATTAAACCTTACCTTCAATATATATTTAATATGCAGCAATTCTTCATCATCGACCAGAGATTAGTTCAGTGAATTCTAACTTGATGGAGGTGTTGCTTCTTTTCTGATGAGACAAAACTTTGCACGCTCACCTCACACCGCACACCTCAACGACACGAAAGACTACCAAGTACTGAGCTTACCTCATTCTGACTTGCACATCGTCGTCAAACGTTGATTAAATGACAACTACTTTTTGGAAGATTAAATATTTGTTTTGTCTATTTCACTCAAATTCATAGAAATCAACAAAAGACACAATTTTTGTTACGGACATTTTTTAACTAATCGTTGTAGTGAAAAGAACAAATTTCATCATTAACAAGTTCCTCGGATGAATTTTATGCTAATGTAGATATAATGTTTGTGGTTATTAACAAATTTCTTGCTATTCTCAACTAAATAGACATTAACAAATATATTTTTTTTACTGTGTATTGATTCCGAATATGATATGGATGATAAAATTGTATTGAAAATGTAGAATCTGATAAATTTTGTTCAGAATCTGGCAATTTTTGGAATAAATTCATTAGAAATTGAATCTGAGGTCTTGGCAACAATGCAACCAATCGTGGAGGGCATAGGGACTAGCGTGTGAGGTCTACGTCTAGGACATTCATTTCGTCACCCGGTGCTTTCGCGATATACAGTGTGTACCAGCCAAATGGAATAAATTCGTTAATAAATAAACGGTGGCGTTTTAGAAAAAAGGCTCGGACACGTCGATTTGTATCTTTAGTTGCGCTTTTTAAAAAAAAACTTTTATACAGGGTGTGTCATGCCACAGTGGCCAATATCAACTTTCTTATTTTGAATGCAACACCCTGTATTTTATTTCATTTTCAGATTCTTCCTGAAGAGCTGATTTCGTAGATCTATCATACTTGGGGTATAGCGCGTAAGATTACAGAGATATAGGGTGTGAAAAATCGAGATTTTTCAAATTTAGGAATTTTTTGTGCCGAAACTATCCATTCTTGCTCGAAACGGCTAACATGTCCCTATCTCAACTTTCCATTTACTATCGATTGATATTTAATTGAAACAAATACGAGTGGTTCAAAATTTTGAGATTTGCATCACCTTCTATTTGTTTCTATTAAATGTCAGTAGATAGTAAATGAAAAGTTAAGACAGGGACATGTAAGCCGTTTTGATCAGAAATGATTAGTTTCGACACAAAAAATTCCTAAATTTGAAAAATCTCGATTTTTCACACCCTATATCTCTGTAATCTTACCTGTAATACCCCAAGTATGATAGATCGACGAAATCAGAAGAATCTAAAAATGAAATAAAATACAGGGAGTTGCATTTAAAATAAGAAAGTTGATATTGGCCACTGTGGCATGACACACCCTGTACAACAAGTTTTTTTTCGAAAAAAAGCGCAACTTAAGATACGAATCGACGTGTCCGAGTCTTTTTCCTAAAACGCCACCGTTTATTTATTAACGAATTTATTCCATTTGGCTGGTACACACTGTATTATTTTTTGAGTGATGCAAAAAAGCTAACCTATCAGTGAGAATTCGAATCATCTTTTCGAGAGAAAATTAGAAGTAGAAAAATCAGAAGTGGGTAAAAAAAATTCCAATCCACAATACATAGCATGAAACGTTTCATGTTAGTATATTGTTGATGTCAGTACTCTCTGGAATCATTCATTACTTGTGATTATAAACACCCTGACAAAATATGGCGGTGGCAGAGTCTTTAATAAGAAAATTGCTGAGGCCAGCCCGCCCCCGACAATCGGTATTTTTTTTTCTCCATGGAAACTTTCATTATTAGTTCTCATAAGCATCCTGGCAAAATAAAGAAGTTGCTGGATTTATTGCTAAAGTAACCAGGTTTGAGTTCTTAAGAGTAGTGTAGGTTTAACTCGATTTCCGGCAAACCTACAAGTCCTATGGAAAAAATTAGATATCAAAGTTATCGAAAATAAATAAATCTTCAACTATTGCGTTCGATGTTTTTTTCACATTACCCCGATATTTATGTGGAAAATTCAAATCAACAAGTTTTTGGTTTTTTATTCTCATATCTTTTACACATCGAAAGCGACCCGAAGAAATATAATACATAGTTGAAGAGAAAAAAAATCAGTTCCAACCAAACAATAGCCAACTATGATTCCCGTTATAAAAAAATACAACTTCAGGCGATAACTCGAAATTGTATATTTTTCTCAGATTTTACCGAAGCCACTGAATTACAAAGGAAAAGAAGTGACTCAGTCATTTGAGAGTTATCATAACGTAACTGAAAGAATAACCATGATATTCACATATGTCTGAAGCAAATTTTTGTTTTCGTCAAGTAATTTGTTTCCAAAAAAGAGATGGAGAATTCCACCTCCAATATTTTGTGTCTCATATTGTTACCGAGTTACCCTATATATACAAACATTGAAATTCACTCACCCTGTATATGATTTCCATCATAAGGAGAATGGTAATCATCATCATTGAAAATCATTGAAATTACTATTTCCAAGAAATGTTTCGTGTTCATGTAGGTATTTCTTCGATTCTATATATTTGAAAAAAAATTGACCAGTAATCGATATCTGGAGCTTTTACACAAATTCTCTAGAATATGTGCTATTAGATGATTTCTGATCTCTTGAGACTAAATGGATAGATCGCTAGCACATTTCGAAGACGATGATGTTGATAGACAGCTAATAAAATATTTTCTGGGATCGTTGAATCAGACGTTGTGGACCTTCCGTATGGCCAGCTCGATCCCCCGATTCGACACCGCTCGATGTTCTTTGTGCGGTTATATCGAAATATATCATTTCTTTCCCTTGGTTCTCACGATGTTCTCTGAACATTATAGAATATCTTTTTTCGTGTAAACCAGAACATACAAAAAAGACAAGGAAATAACTGGAATGAATTGTCAGAACAGCTTTCCACCAATTAAATTCTCGCCATATGGAAGATACATTCACAAGTGGGTTTATAATTTGATAATTTCGATGTGTTTGAGGCAAAACGGATGTCATATTGAATATTTGTGAATCGGAATAGATAGGAGTTTATTTGTCATCAATTATTCTTTTCACCTCGATCAATATCCACTTACGTTATTGTTATTTATTTCAGTACACTTCATATCAATTGATTGTATCGAGACTATATTTGTTCGAAATTCCATTAATTCATCGATATTACCTGTCAGTTTCAAATCTATCTGATCACAATCATCGCTATAAATGAAATTACCAACAGTTTACGAGAATCACATTAAAAATTTTGTGATGATGCAGAAACTTGTGTCGATAGGTATATGTACTATTTACAAAGATAGGCAGGTCATTCGCACTTCTTGTCCGAACAACAACAAACTACAGGGTGTTTCATTTGAAAAAATTGAATTTCAGTCAATTCTCCAAGTTGAAATGTTATGTAAATTTCAAATTCATCCTGTATGATACAAGATAACTGATAAAAAATTTCATAGACTTTTTGATATGTCATGTTTACCTATAGAAATCATAAAAACCAAGTTTCACATATACAGCGAAAAAAAAAAAAATTACACCAGATCACAACAGGTTACACCGTCTGGTGACCGCTGAGGTCCTGATTGTTTTAATTTCAATAAACACTGGCATATTATCACCGCTGTAGGTGTTATGTGACCTTTCCCATAGGTGTTTTTGATAATCACCTAGTTGTCAGTAACACTATCGTTAGTGCTGAATTTAGCAGAATGAACACTTTGGTGGTATTTTTTATGCATTCACGAAAGTGCGATTTGACACCGCAGTGGTGTTATGCATATTCTGTGATTTTCTGGAAGCTAAATCCTATACCTTCACGAAATTCTCTTCGGTGCGTTTAAACACTGAGAGCAGGTACATGCGAATACTTTTCTGGTGTGAAGGAACGGCATATAATGAGTGTGTTCATGCGAATCATTGCTTTTCTTCACCATTTCCGGTGTTTTTAACTAAGTTCGATCACCTATCGAAATATAATTCATATGACGATAAACTAGACCCAAGTAGCATTTTGGCGACGATAACCACATAATACACCAAAATTAACGTTATACTTGGTGTAGAAATCAGTCATTTATGAAACGACGCTCTCTAAACCACCGGACAACGTTGTATCAGTGTTGAGCATGACTCTAGTTAACCGACGACGTTGTTACAAGGTTAAACCCAACCAACTTCATGTAGTAAAAATTTTGGGAATGGGAGTGACGTTCTAAAAACGTTTGAGTGATTACTCTAGTTATGTTCAATGTTTTACCGACGTTGAGCCGACCTTGTGAGATTTAACTTGGCAGTGGGCAATTTTTTATAAAAATTGTAAACGTTTTCGTGGAGTCATATATTTGCAGTTAAATTTTCCAAATACTCACTATAGAGGACATGATGACAACAAGGACATACTGTTGGCTGAAATGCTTCGAAGAAAGAATAAATATCTAGTAAGATAAGAAAAACTTGATCCAACCTAACCTCAAAAAATCTATTAAAAATAAAATTATGCCTGAAGACAGGCAGTTTGGAAAACTTCTGTTCTTTTAAAACAAATGCTAACCTGGATGCAGAGATTTAGGAAAGCAACTCATTTTTCGAAGAACACTACTGACAATTGTATGACACAGAAAAGCCCGTTTAAAAATGTGGAGCAAGGTGTGCAGTTTTTGGTCGGATAACCAACTTCAGTCGCGCTTTGGTTATATTTAGTTGTCTTGATGACTAAGGTTGAAAGCAGTATATTTTTCAGTTATCTGATATCCTAAGTCGTGTTGACGTCTATTATAATACTTCGCCATGTTTGATGCGTAATTATCTTCGGAACCATTTTCGGCCATTGAAATTTTGGACATAAACAAACATAAACAAAGGTTAACATTACTCCAGAAACGATTAATATATCATTGTATCCTCTATAGTTCTTGTTCGGATATTATATATCCAAATTATTATTTTTGTTTTTTTTTCTTCGAGTTTTGAGAAATTCGCCACGGATTGAAGGAGCGCGTGTTTTTTGACGCAAAACAATAATATATTTGACAATAAACTGAAATGCGTTGATAATTTCTGTTTGGAAATATTTATTTTCAGGCAATATAAATAGAGTAGGTACCTACCTATCATGAGCACACGAGTAAAACATTAGTAGTCGTCAGAAAGTTTTTACCAAGTGTCCATTTTGGTGATCAGTAATGATTTGGTTGGAATATTTACTAATTTCTGAACACCGTGGAAAGTGAACTGTCATCGCTGCGCAAGAGGGCGCAAGTGTGTAGTTTTTTTATTGGTAAATTTAGCAACGTTTAGGAAACGATCAACTGCTACCTACAGTTGAAAGTGAAACGTTTTAAAAACCCAAAAATGATTGACCAAATTGGTGCAAAACAGGGTCGTGACAACGTAGTATTAAGGTCGACTACGCAACTCATGTTTGGTTGCGCAACTTTTTCAAACACGTCGCCGCAACGTCAAATTGCTGCTTGGGGACTCAGACAATTCGGATGATATTTGATATTTAACCTGATCAGTTCTACTAGGGACTAGGCCAATTGATACTGATCTTTATCAAAATCATCTAATATATCTAGCCCAATATTGAAATCAGGTATGGTAGGAAGGACGTCAGTGCTACCTATTGGCAAAAGTTCTAAGGTTCTGAGATCGAACAGATAAGCGCATGAAATTCACACCATTCAGATGCCTACATACAATCTGGAAATTTCAGGATGCAATACTTAACAAATGATTATTGCCACCAAATCAGATGATTCATACACTGCCTCGATTCCATCGTGATATGACACGGTGTAACTTGATGTTAATTTTATATAACAGGTGTTTTTCATGCGTTGAGAATATTTAATTTCATTTGCTGTTTCTTATGATTTTAGGTTTCAGAATCGTTTTGACTCACCACATTCGTGTCATTTATCACTACTAAGATCGGAATTAGCACCACTCAATACTCAATTGTGAATTGTGTTATAAAAAGGACACAACTTTGATATTCAGGTGTTGTATTCGTCGGAGTTTGCTCTGAAATCCATTTGATTTAAATTACACCCAAGTTTTTTGTACCCTAATAGCACAAATGTATTCCCAAAATATTCCGGAAATGTCCCCTTGCGACAATAGAAATGTTCCGGGAATGTGGCGTAAAGTCGCATAACATCCCGGGGACATTCCCGGTAAATCCGTTGTGGACAAATTGTACGCTCCAGGAATATTCCATTGGAACATTCTCGGAACGTCATTGGGGAACATATTTGGGACAAATATATTTTTTGCTTACTTCATAGTAGGTACTGACTTTTCCAAGAAGTGAAACATGACGTTACTATTTGCAAATTTATTGATACATAATAATACTAATGATACAGATAATTCAGTGAAATTGGCATGAACTGTGTTGACATGAAACAATTTTCAGCTAGCCCTGGTGTTTCTCAACTTCAATCATATTCAAACCTCTGGATTATATCTCTGAATGTAGATGATATATTCTTCAAAGTTCTCTGAAAAACAAACACATATTTCAGGCTGAATTTAAGAATCAAAAATTGTAATACTCACTGTTCACAATAACTCTGTGGCTCCTCAAAGGTTGGAGGAAAGTTTATGTTCAACTGGTTACTGGATTCACTCTGCAACTTTGTTGCTAAAGGTACTCCATCTTTCACACATAGTTTTATCATGGATTTTCACAAAGGCTGGTTATTTTGCTCAATATTCCTCTCAGATTCAACTGAAAAACACATAAGAACAATATAATATTTGAAACTTAGGACTTGCTTTCTAGGTACAACTCATAGAATTCGAGTCAATATATCTGGTTAGCAGGAATTATAAGATAATACTTACAAATTGAAGTCCACTCAGTCAGGTAAAAGATTAGAATGCATCACAACATGAACTTGTTCTTCTGCTTCAACAAGTAGGTTAATGGATCTGATCCACAAGAGTACCAGAACAGCTTCAAAATATACAGGAAAATCATTGCTGAAATAATATATCACATGAGTGATTTCTTCAATATATACCCACTTTTATTTCCACCCATACCCGGTTTTGGTTGAGTTAGGCTGGAATGAAGTTCAATAAACCATCATAAATAAAAAATCTGAAATAACAATAAAGAATGTAAATAGTAGTGAAGATCATAATCGCTTGTCAGTTGTCACTTTGTCAGTCACTATTCAACTATTGTAGAAGTTGGCCAGTTTCCTATTCTGAACGTAATCCTTCAACTGACGTCACCGCGTTGCCATCTTAGTGTATGCAAATAATGATTTAAAATGATGATGATAAAATCGGCAAAGATACTATGTTCGATTCGATATCAGCGGATTTTGTTTACAAAACTCATCAAAATGTTGAAATTTGAATTTCGTTAAAAAATTTCAAACTTTTTTCATGTAACAAAAATAATCGAATTGAGTCATAAACCTAATACAAAAATCTTCAATCGATTTATTGGGGATTCCGGAATGATTCTGCGTATATGTTCCGGGAGTATCCTCTGTGGAATGTTCCGTGCACATCCCATAGAAGGCCGGGACATTGCGACTTATATGGGACATTAATCGTACGTTCCGGGAACAATGTGTGCTATTAGGGTACTGTGTAGGCGTTATATCCGAAATGTCAAAGTTGCAGTATTGAAACGAACCGTTCCTTGTTTCGCGAGCAACTTCTAATGAACGGTTTCAATCAATCACCTTGTATTATTTCAAGTGAATTGCGAATAAACATTATTATTTTTATTGTTAAAGGGGGCTCCAAGAATCTTGTGCATTGTGAAGATAATTGATAAACGAAACTGTATGATATTCGAATTCGAAATAAAACTTCTCCAGGAATAAAGCTTCTAGCTTCGTGCCCTAGCAACTAATATCTGGAGTTCTTACCAACAAAATACTCGTCTGTCGTATTTTCATCTTTGGCCAAACTTCGCTTTGATCTCGAAAACTGTTTTTCTTGGGTTCGAAGCATAAGTGCCTCGTAGTTCTCGAATTGTTTGTCGATGAATTCTTTGGCCTCTGGCGACTCGAAGTTGGCTGAAACAATATGGCTGGATTGTTGATGAATGTAACTAGCGAATGAATACAATTTATGTTTAGGAATATTCATACTCCTACTAGATATATGGAGATCGATATTTCACTGTTTGATTGAATAAAAACTGTTTGATTGAATAAAAAATTGGTTAATTTTTGTTTTCAATTTGAAATTCAGAAATAATATCATCAAGATTGGAAAAATCGTAAAAATAGCAAATCAGTTAAGATGATCATGGATATATCAAATTTCAAGAACAATAAAACGATCTATTCAATTAAAAATATCAAACAAAGTTGAATGTTTGGTAGACTACGAGCAGGAAACAACTACTTTCCTGGGAAATACCACGCAGAACATTGAATTAAATCTGCTCGTAGTCCATGCAACGATTCACACTGTGAATGCATCAGATCGCAAATGTTTCTTTCTTCCTGAGACAAGAAAAAGTTCACATCGAAATAGGCACGCCTTACAACCTATAGACTGGTTTCGAGTAGATATTCTAAGATCTCCACGTCCTTTTCTAACATTTGCGATCTGCAAGTTATTCGAAAAGTTTCGGCACCTTCCCAATATCACTGTTTCTGCTCAACAAAATGGTGTTCACAAAATATCCGTACGAAGTTTCGTTTCGAAAAAACCATCATCAACTTTGTTTTTTTATGTACCACGAAAAAAGTACACCCTGTACTGAACTCTGATTGCTTTCCAAAAATTAGCACTCATGAGTTATTATTGGTGCTAAAATAACTTCTGCTCTTCAAAAAAGAACTGAAGCAATTTCTGCTTGCAAATTGTTTCTACTCCATGAATGAATTTCTTAATGCCAAGTGGTAGATCCCTTGGAAATTATTCCCTTTTTCTTTTGTATTTTGCAAATTATAACATGTTTCTGTAAGTTCCATTGCAAAATTTTCGTGTTTGTTTTATACTAATTCTTCATAATTTGTAAATAGTTAAGTGTGAAATGTAACAAAAATATTTCAAACTATGTTCCAGTTTTCAGTTACTCATACTGCATAATGTAAGGAACAATATGTTGAAAATGACCTATCTCATGTACATATACCAAAGAGATGAAAATAAATCTAATCTAATCTAATCGGTAACCACTCGTTTCTCTAATATTTTCCTCGCTAGGTAAGTGCATTTCAATCATGGAGGTGTCTCAAAAAAGCGCGATTTTTTTATGTAGCACGAAAATAATACACCCTGTACCGAACTCTAATTTCTTTCCAAAAATTAGCACTCATAAGTTATTATTGGTGCTAAAATAACTTCTGATCTTTGGTACCCACTCGTTTCTCTAATATTTTCCTCGCTAGGTAAGTGCATTTCAATCATGGAGGTGTCTCAAAAAAGCGCGATTTTTTATGTAGCACGAAAATAATACACCCTGTACCGAACTCTAATTTCTTTCCAAAAATTAGCACTCATAAGTTATTATTGGTGCTAAAATAACTTCTGATCTTTGGTACCCACTCGTTTCTCTAATATTTTCCTCGCTAGGTAAGTGCATTTCAATCATGGAGGTGTCTCAAAAAAGCGCGATTTTTTATGTAGCACGAAAATAATACACCCTGTACCGAACTCTAATTTCTTTCCAAAAATTAGCACTCATAAGTTATTATTGGTGCTAAAATAACTTCTGATCTTTGGTACCCACTCGTTTCTCTAATATTTTCCTCGCTAGGTAAGTGCATTTCAATCATGGAGGTGTCTCAAAAAAGCGCGATTTTTTATGTAGCACGAAAATAATACACCCTGTACCGAACTCTAATTTCTTTCCAAAAATTAGCACTCATAAGTTATTATTGGTGCTAAAATAACTTCTGATCTTTGGTACCCACTCGTTTCTCTAATATTTTCCTCGCTAGGTAAGTGCATTTCAATCATGGAGGTGTCTCAAAAAAGCGCGATTTTTTATGTAGCACGAAAATAATACACCCTGTACCGAACTCTAATTTCTTTCCAAAAATTAGCACTCATAAGTTATTATTGGTGCTAAAATAACTTCTGATCTTTGGTACCCACTCGTTTCTCTAATATTTTCCTCGCTAGGTAAGTGCATTTCAATCATGGAGGTGTCTCAAAAAAGCGCGATTTTTTATGTAGCACGAAAATAATACACCCTGTACCGAACTCTAATTTCTTTCCAAAAATTAGCACTCATAAGTTATTATTGGTGCTAAAATAACTTCTGATCTTTGGTACCCACTCGTTTCTCTAATATTTTCCTCGCTAGGTAACTGCATTTCAATCATGGAGGTGTCTCAAAAAAGCGCGATTTTTTATGTAGCACGAAAATAATACACCCTGTACCGAACTCTAATTTCTTTCCAAAAATTAGCACTCATAAGTTATTATTGGTGCTAAAATAACTTCTGATCTTTGGTACCCACTCGTTTCTCTAATATTTTCCTCGCTAGGTAAGTGCATTTCAATCATGGAGGTGTCTCAAAAAAGCGCGATTTTTTATGTAGCACGAAAATAATACACCCTGTACCGAACTCTAATTTCTTTCCAAAAATTAGCACTCATAAGTTATTATTGGTGCTAAAATAACTTCTGATCTTTGGTACCCACTCGTTTCTCTAATATTTTCCTCGCTAGGTAAGTGCATTTCAATCATGGAGGTGTCTCAAAAAAGCGCGATTTTTTATGTAGCACGAAAATAATACACCCTGTACCGAACTCTAATTTCTTTCCAAAAATTAGCACTCATAAGTTATTATAGGTGCTAAAATAACTTCTGATCTTTGGTACCCACTCGTTTCTCTAATATTTTCCTCGCTAGGTAAGTGCATTTCAATCATGGAGGTGTCTCAAAAAAGCGCGATTTTTTATGTAGCACGAAAATAATACACCCTGTACCGAACTCTAATTTCTTTCCAAAAATTAGCACTCATAAGTTATTATTGGTGCTAAAATAACTTCTGATCTTTGGTACCCACTCGTTTCTCTAATATTTTCCTCGCTAGGTAAGTGCATTTCAATCATGGAGGTGTCTCAAAAAAGCGCGATTTTTTATGTAGCACGAAAATAATACACCCTGTACCGAACTCTAATTTCTTTCCAAAAATTAGCACTCATAAGTTATTATTGGTGCTAAAATAACTTCTGATCTTTGGTACCCACTCGTTTCTCTAATATTTTCCTCGCTAGGTAAGTGCATTTCAATCATGGAGGTGTCTCAAAAAAGCGCGATTTTTTATGTAGCACGAAAATAATACACCCTGTACCGAACTCTAATTTCTTTCCAAAAATTAGCACTCATAAGTTATTATTGGTGCTAAAATAACTTCTGATCTTTGGTACCCACTCGTTTCTCTAATATTTTCCTCGCTAGGTAAGTGCATTTCAATCATGGAGGTGTCTCAAAAAAGCGCGATTTTTTATGTAGCACGAAAATAATACACCCTGTACCGAACTCTAATTTCTTTCCAAAAATTAGCACTCATAAGTTATTATTGGTGCTAAAATAACTTCTGATCTTTGGTACCCACTCGTTTCTCTAATATTTTCCTCGCTAGGTAAGTGCATTTCAATCATGGAGGTGTCTCAAAAAAGCGCGATTTTTTATGTAGCACGAAAATAATACACCCTGTACCGAACTCTAATTTCTTTCCAAAAATTAGCACTCATAAGTTATTATTGGTGCTAAAATAACTTCTGATCTTTGGTACCCACTCGTTTCTCTAATATTTTCCTCGCTAGGTAAGTGCATTTCAATCATGGAGGTGTCTCAAAAAAGCGCGATTTTTTATGTAGCACGAAAATAATACACCCTGTACCGAACTCTAATTTCTTTCCAAAAATTAGCACTCATAAGTTATTATTGGTGCTAAAATAACTTCTGATCTTTGGTACCCACTCGTTTCTCTAATATTTTCCTCGCTAGGTAAGTGCATTTCAATCATGGAGGTGTCTCAAAAAAGCGCGATTTTTTATGTAGCACGAAAATAATACACCCTGTACCGAACTCTAATTTCTTTCCAAAAATTAGCACTCATAAGTTATTATTGGTGCTAAAATAACTTCTGATCTTTGGTACCCACTCGTTTCTCTAATATTTTCCTCGCTAGGTAAGTGCATTTCAATCATGGAGGTGTCTCAAAAAAGCGCGATTTTTTATGTAGCACGAAAATAATACACCCTGTACCGAACTCTAATTTCTTTCCAAAAATTAGCACTCATAAGTTATTATTGGTGCTAAAATAACTTCTGATCTTTGGTACCCACTCGTTTCTCTAATATTTTCCTCGCTAGGTAAGTGCATTTCAATCATGGAGGTGTCTCAAAAAAGCGCGATTTTTTATGTAGCACGAAAATAATACACCCTGTACCGAACTCTAATTTCTTTCCAAAAATTAGCACTCATAAGTTATTATTGGTGCTAAAATAACTTCTGATCTTTGGTACCCACTCGTTTCTCTAATATTTTCCTCGCTAGGTAAGTGCATTTCAATCATGGAGGTGTCTCAAAAAAGCGCGATTTTTTATGTAGCACGAAAATAATACACCCTGTACCGAACTCTAATTTCTTTCCAAAAATTAGCACTCATAAGTTATTATTGGTGCTAAAATAACTTCTGATCTTTGGTACCCACTCGTTTCTCTAATATTTTCCTCGCTAGGTAAGTGCATTTCAATCATGGAGGTGTCTCAAAAAAGCGCGATTTTTTATGTAGCACGAAAATAATACACCCTGTACCGAACTCTAATTTCTTTCCAAAAATTAGCACTCATAAGTTATTATTGGTGCTAAAATAACTTCTGATCTTTGGTACCCACTCGTTTCTCTAATATTTTCCTCGCTAGGTAAGTGCATTTCAATCATGGAGGTGTCTCAAAAAAGCGCGATTTTTTATGTAGCACGAAAATAATACACCCTGTACCGAACTCTAATTTCTTTCCAAAAATTAGCACTCATAAGTTATTATTGGTGCTAAAATAACTTCTGATCTTTGGTACCCACTCGTTTCTCTAATATTTTCCTCGCTAGGTAAGTGCATTTCAATCATGGAGGTGTCTCAAAAAAGCGCGATTTTTTATGTAGCACGAAAATAATACACCCTGTACCGAACTCTAATTTCTTTCCAAAAATTAGCACTCATAAGTTATTATTGGTGCTAAAATAACTTCTGATCTTTGGTACCCACTCGTTTCTCTAATATTTTCCTCGCTAGGTAAGTGCATTTCAATCATGGAGGTGTCTCAAAAAAGCGCGATTTTTTATGTAGCACGAAAATAATACACCCTGTACCGAACTCTAATTTCTTTCCAAAAATTAGCACTCATAAGTTATTATTGGTGCTAAAATAACTTCTGATCTTTGGTACCCACTCGTTTCTCTAATATTTTCCTCGCTAGGTAAGTGCATTTCAATCATGGAGGTGTCTCAAAAAAGCGCGATTTTTTATGTAGCACGAAAATAATACACCCTGTACCGAACTCTAATTTCTTTCCAAAAATTAGCACTCATAAGTTATTATTGGTGCTAAAATAACTTCTGATCTTTGGTACCCACTCGTTTCTCTAATATTTTCCTCGCTAGGTAAGTGCATTTCAATCATGGAGGTGTCTCAAAAAAGCGCGATTTTTTATGTAGCACGAAAATAATACACCCTGTACCGAACTCTAATTTCTTTCCAAAAATTAGCACTCATAAGTTATTATTGGTGCTAAAATAACTTCTGATCTTTGGTACCCACTCGTTTCTCTAATATTTTCCTCGCTAGGTAAGTGCATTTCAATCATGGAGGTGTCTCAAAAAAGCGCGATTTTTTATGTAGCACGAAAATAATACACCCTGTACCGAACTCTAATTTCTTTCCAAAAATTAGCACTCATAAGTTATTATTGGTGCTAAAATAACTTCTGATCTTTGGTACCCACTCGTTTCTCTAATATTTTCCTCGCTAGGTAAGTGCATTTCAATCATGGAGGTGTCTCAAAAAAGCGCGATTTTTTATGTAGCACGAAAATAATACACCCTGTACCGAACTCTAATTTCTTTCCAAAAATTAGCACTCATAAGTTATTATTGGTGCTAAAATAACTTCTGATCTTTGGTACCCACTCGTTTCTCTAATATTTTCCTCGCTAGGTAAGTGCATTTCAATCATGGAGGTGTCTCAAAAAAGCGCGATTTTTTATGTAGCACGAAAATAATACACCCTGTACCGAACTCTAATTTCTTTCCAAAAATTAGCACTCATAAGTTATTATTGGTGCTAAAATAACTTCTGATCTTTGGTACCCACTCGTTTCTCTAATATTTTCCTCGCTAGGTAAGTGCATTTCAATCATGGAGGTGTCTCAAAAAAGCGCGATTTTTTATGTAGCACGAAAATAATACACCCTGTACCGAACTCTAATTTCTTTCCAAAAATTAGCACTCATAAGTTATTATTGGTGCTAAAATAACTTCTGATCTTTGGTACCCACTCGTTTCTCTAATATTTTCCTCGCTAGGTAAGTGCATTTCAATCATGGAGGTGTCTCAAAAAAGCGCGATTTTTTATGTAGCACGAAAATAATACACCCTGTACCGAACTCTAATTTCTTTCCAAAAATTAGCACTCATAAGTTATTATTGGTGCTAAAATAACTTCTGATCTTTGGTACCCACTCGTTTCTCTAATATTTTCCTCGCTAGGTAAGTGCATTTCAATCATGGAGGTGTCTCAAAAAAGCGCGATTTTTTATGTAGCACGAAAATAATACACCCTGTACCGAACTCTAATTTCTTTCCAAAAATTAGCACTCATAAGTTATTATTGGTGCTAAAATAACTTCTGATCTTTGGTACCCACTCGTTTCTCTAATATTTTCCTCGCTAGGTAAGTGCATTTCAATCATGGAGGTGTCTCAAAAAAGCGCGATTTTTTATGTAGCACGAAAATAATACACCCTGTACCGAACTCTAATTTCTTTCCAAAAATTAGCACTCATAAGTTATTATTGGTGCTAAAATAACTTCTGATCTTTGGTACCCACTCGTTTCTCTAATATTTTCCTCGCTAGGTAAGTGCATTTCAATCATGGAGGTGTCTCAAAAAAGCGCGATTTTTTATGTAGCACGAAAATAATACACCCTGTACCGAACTCTAATTTCTTTCCAAAAATTAGCACTCATAAGTTATTATTGGTGCTAAAATAACTTCTGATCTTTGGTACCCACTCGTTTCTCTAATATTTTCCTCGCTAGGTAAGTGCATTTCAATCATGGAGGTGTCTCAAAAAAGCGCGATTTTTTATGTAGCACGAAAATAATACACCCTGTACCGAACTCTAATTTCTTTCCAAAAATTAGCACTCATAAGTTATTATTGGTGCTAAAATAACTTCTGATCTTTGGTACCCACTCGTTTCTCTAATATTTTCCTCGCTAGGTAAGTGCATTTCAATCATGGAGGTGTCTCAAAAAAGCGCGATTTTTTATGTAGCACGAAAATAATACACCCTGTACCGAACTCTAATTTCTTTCCAAAAATTAGCACTCATAAGTTATTATTGGTGCTAAAATAACTTCTGATCTTTGGTACCCACTCGTTTCTCTAATATTTTCCTCGCTAGGTAAGTGCATTTCAATCATGGAGGTGTCTCAAAAAAGCGCGATTTTTTATGTAGCACGAAAATAATACACCCTGTACCGAACTCTAATTTCTTTCCAAAAATTAGCACTCATAAGTTATTATTGGTGCTAAAATAACTTCTGATCTTTGGTACCCACTCGTTTCTCTAATATTTTCCTCGCTAGGTAAGTGCATTTCAATCATGGAGGTGTCTCAAAAAAGCGCGATTTTTTATGTAGCACGAAAATAATACACCCTGTACCGAACTCTAATTTCTTTCCAAAAATTAGCACTCATAAGTTATTATTGGTGCTAAAATAACTTCTGATCTTTGGTACCCACTCGTTTCTCTAATATTTTCCTCGCTAGGTAAGTGCATTTCAATCATGGAGGTGTCTCAAAAAAGCGCGATTTTTTATGTAGCACGAAAATAATACACCCTGTACCGAACTCTAATTTCTTTCCAAAAATTAGCACTCATAAGTTATTATTGGTGCTAAAATAACTTCTGATCTTTGGTACCCACTCGTTTCTCTAATATTTTCCTCGCTAGGTAAGTGCATTTCAATCATGGAGGTGTCTCAAAAAAGCGCGATTTTTTATGTAGCACGAAAATAATACACCCTGTACCGAACTCTAATTTCT
Organism: Chrysomela aeneicollis; assembly: GCA_029955515.1. Lineage (NCBI taxonomy): Eukaryota > Metazoa > Arthropoda > Insecta > Coleoptera > Chrysomelidae > Chrysomela > Chrysomela aeneicollis. Next base: position 865,020 of record JARUHQ010000036.1, read on the forward strand.
TTCCAAAAATTAGCACTCATAAGTTATTATTGGTGCTAAAATAACTTCTGATCTTTGGTACCCACTCGTTTCTCTAATATTTTCCTCGCTAGGTAAGTGCATTTCAATCATGGAGGTGTCTCAAAAAAGCGCGATTTTTTATGTAGCACGAAAATAATACACCCTGTACCGAACTCTAATTTCTTTCCAAAAATTAGCACTCATAAGTTATTATTGGTGCTAAAATAACTTCTGATCTTTGGTACCCACTCGTTTCTCTAATATTTTCCTCGCTAGGTAAGTGCATTTCAATCATGGAGGTGTCTCAAAAAAGCGCGATTTTTTATGTAGCACGAAAATAATACACCCTGTACCGAACTCTAATTTCTTTCCAAAAATTAGCACTCATAAGTTATTATTGGTGCTAAAATAACTTCTGATCTTTGGTACCCACTCGTTTCTCTAATATTTTCCTCGCTAGGTAAGTGCATTTCAATCATGGAGGTGTCTCAAAAAAGCGCGATTTTTTATGTAGCACGAAAATAATACACCCTGTACCGAACTCTAATTTCTTTCCAAAAATTAGCACTCATAAGTTATTATTGGTGCTAAAATAACTTCTGATCTTTGGTACCCACTCGTTTCTCTAATATTTTCCTCGCTAGGTAAGTGCATTTCAATCATGGAGGTGTCTCAAAAAAGCGCGATTTTTTATGTAGCACGAAAATAATACACCCTGTACCGAACTCTAATTTCTTTCCAAAAATTAGCACTCATAAGTTATTATTGGTGCTAAAATAACTTCTGATCTTTGGTACCCACTCGTTTCTCTAATATTTTCCTCGCTAGGTAAGTGCATTTCAATCATGGAGGTGTCTCAAAAAAGCGCGATTTTTTATGTAGCACGAAAATAATACACCCTGTACCGAACTCTAATTTCTTTCCAAAAATTAGCACTCATAAGTTATTATTGGTGCTAAAATAACTTCTGATCTTTGGTACCCACTCGTTTCTCTAATATTTTCCTCGCTAGGTAAGTGCATTTCAATCATGGAGGTGTCTCAAAAAAGCGCGATTTTTTATGTAGCACGAAAATAATACACCCTGTACCGAACTCTAATTTCTTTCCAAAAATTAGCACTCATAAGTTATTATTGGTGCTAAAATAACTTCTGATCTTTGGTACCCACTCGTTTCTCTAATATTTTCCTCGCTAGGTAAGTGCATTTCAATCATGGAGGTGTCTCAAAAAAGCGCGATTTTTTATGTAGCACGAAAATAATACACCCTGTACCGAACTCTAATTTCTTTCCAAAAATTAGCACTCATAAGTTATTATTGGTGCTAAAATAACTTCTGATCTTTGGTACCCACTCGTTTCTCTAATATTTTCCTCGCTAGGTAAGTGCATTTCAATCATGGAGGTGTCTCAAAAAAGCGCGATTTTTTATGTAGCACGAAAATAATACACCCTGTACCGAACTCTAATTTCTTTCCAAAAATTAGCACTCATAAGTTATTATTGGTGCTAAAATAACTTCTGATCTTTGGTACCCACTCGTTTCTCTAATATTTTCCTCGCTAGGTAAGTGCATTTCAATCATGGAGGTGTCTCAAAAAAGCGCGATTTTTTATGTAGCACGAAAATAATACACCCTGTACCGAACTCTAATTTCTTTCCAAAAATTAGCACTCATAAGTTATTATTGGTGCTAAAATAACTTCTGATCTTTGGTACCCACTCGTTTCTCTAATATTTTCCTCGCTAGGTAAGTGCATTTCAATCATGGAGGTGTCTCAAAAAAGCGCGATTTTTTATGTAGCACGAAAATAATACACCCTGTACCGAACTCTAATTTCTTTCCAAAAATTAGCACTCATAAGTTATTATTGGTGCTAAAATAACTTCTGATCTTTGGTACCCACTCGTTTCTCTAATATTTTCCTCGCTAGGTAAGTGCATTTCAATCATGGAGGTGTCTCAAAAAAGCGCGATTTTTTATGTAGCACGAAAATAATACACCCTGTACCGAACTCTAATTTCTTTCCAAAAATTAGCACTCATAAGTTATTATTGGTGCTAAAATAACTTCTGATCTTTGGTACCCACTCGTTTCTCTAATATTTTCCTCGCTAGGTAAGTGCATTTCAATCATGGAGGTGTCTCAAAAAAGCGCGATTTTTTATGTAGCACGAAAATAATACACCCTGTACCGAACTCTAATTTCTTTCCAAAAATTAGCACTCATAAGTTATTATTGGTGCTAAAATAACTTCTGATCTTTGGTACCCACTCGTTTCTCTAATATTTTCCTCGCTAGGTAAGTGCATTTCAATCATGGAGGTGTCTCAAAAAAGCGCGATTTTTTATGTAGCACGAAAATAATACACCCTGTACCGAACTCTAATTTCTTTCCAAAAATTAGCACTCATAAGTTATTATTGGTGCTAAAATAACTTCTGATCTTTGGTACCCACTCGTTTCTCTAATATTTTCCTCGCTAGGTAAGTGCATTTCAATCATGGAGGTGTCTCAAAAAAGCGCGATTTTTTATGTAGCACGAAAATAATACACCCTGTACCGAACTCTAATTTCTTTCCAAAAATTAGCACTCATAAGTTATTATTGGTGCTAAAATAACTTCTGATCTTTGGTACCCACTCGTTTCTCTAATATTTTCCTCGCTAGGTAAGTGCATTTCAATCATGGAGGTGTCTCAAAAAAGCGCGATTTTTTATGTAGCACGAAAATAATACACCCTGTACCGAACTCTAATTTCTTTCCAAAAATTAGCACTCATAAGTTATTATTGGTGCTAAAATAACTTCTGATCTTTGGTACCCACTCGTTTCTCTAATATTTTCCTCGCTAGGTAAGTGCATTTCAATCATGGAGGTGTCTCAAAAAAGCGCGATTTTTTATGTAGCACGAAAATAATACACCCTGTACCGAACTCTAATTTCTTTCCAAAAATTAGCACTCATAAGTTATTATTGGTGCTAAAATAACTTCTGATCTTTGGTACCCACTCGTTTCTCTAATATTTTCCTCGCTAGGTAAGTGCATTTCAATCATGGAGGTGTCTCAAAAAAGCGCGATTTTTTATGTAGCACGAAAATAATACACCCTGTACCGAACTCTAATTTCTTTCCAAAAATTAGCACTCATAAGTTATTATTGGTGCTAAAATAACTTCTGATCTTTGGTACCCACTCGTTTCTCTAATATTTTCCTCGCTAGGTAAGTGCATTTCAATCATGGAGGTGTCTCAAAAAAGCGCGATTTTTTATGTAGCACGAAAATAATACACCCTGTACCGAACTCTAATTTCTTTCCAAAAATTAGCACTCATAAGTTATTATTGGTGCTAAAATAACTTCTGATCTTTGGTACCCACTCGTTTCTCTAATATTTTCCTCGCTAGGTAAGTGCATTTCAATCATGGAGGTGTCTCAAAAAAGCGCGATTTTTTATGTAGCACGAAAATAATACACCCTGTACCGAACTCTAATTTCTTTCCAAAAATTAGCACTCATAAGTTATTATTGGTGCTAAAATAACTTCTGATCTTTGGTACCCACTCGTTTCTCTAATATTTTCCTCGCTAGGTAAGTGCATTTCAATCATGGAGGTGTCTCAAAAAAGCGCGATTTTTTATGTAGCACGAAAATAATACACCCTGTACCGAACTCTAATTTCTTTCCAAAAATTAGCACTCATAAGTTATTATTGGTGCTAAAATAACTTCTGATCTTTGGTACCCACTCGTTTCTCTAATATTTTCCTCGCTAGGTAAGTGCATTTCAATCATGGAGGTGTCTCAAAAAAGCGCGATTTTTTATGTAGCACGAAAATAATACACCCTGTACCGAACTCTAATTTCTTTCCAAAAATTAGCACTCATAAGTTATTATTGGTGCTAAAATAACTTCTGATCTTTGGTACCCACTCGTTTCTCTAATATTTTCCTCGCTAGGTAAGTGCATTTCAATCATGGAGGTGTCTCAAAAAAGCGCGATTTTTTATGTAGCACGAAAATAATACACCCTGTACCGAACTCTAATTTCTTTCCAAAAATTAGCACTCATAAGTTATTATTGGTGCTAAAATAACTTCTGATCTTTGGTACCCACTCGTTTCTCTAATATTTTCCTCGCTAGGTAAGTGCATTTCAATCATGGAGGTGTCTCAAAAAAGCGCGATTTTTTATGTAGCACGAAAATAATACACCCTGTACCGAACTCTAATTTCTTTCCAAAAATTAGCACTCATAAGTTATTATTGGTGCTAAAATAACTTCTGATCTTTGGTACCCACTCGTTTCTCTAATATTTTCCTCGCTAGGTAAGTGCATTTCAATCATGGAGGTGTCTCAAAAAAGCGCGATTTTTTATGTAGCACGAAAATAATACACCCTGTACCGAACTCTAATTTCTTTCCAAAAATTAGCACTCATAAGTTATTATTGGTGCTAAAATAACTTCTGATCTTTGGTACCCACTCGTTTCTCTAATATTTTCCTCGCTAGGTAAGTGCATTTCAATCATGGAGGTGTCTCAAAAAAGCGCGATTTTTTATGTAGCACGAAAATAATACACCCTGTACCGAACTCTAATTTCTTTCCAAAAATTAGCACTCATAAGTTATTATTGGTGCTAAAATAACTTCTGATCTTTGGTACCCACTCGTTTCTCTAATATTTTCCTCGCTAGGTAAGTGCATTTCAATCATGGAGGTGTCTCAAAAAAGCGCGATTTTTTATGTAGCACGAAAATAATACACCCTGTACCGAACTCTAATTTCTTTCCAAAAATTAGCACTCATAAGTTATTATTGGTGCTAAAATAACTTCTGATCTTTGGTACCCACTCGTTTCTCTAATAGTTTCCTCGCTAGGTAAGTGCATTTCAATCATGGAGGTGTCTCAAAAAAGCGCGATTTTTTATGTAGCACGAAAATAATACACCCTGTACCGAACTCTAATTTCTTTCCAAAAATTAGCACTCATAAGTTATTATTGGTGCTAAAATAACTTCTGATCTTTGGTACCCACTCGTTTCTCTAATAGTTTCCTCGCTAGGTAAGTGCATTTCAATCATGGAGGTGTCTCAAAAAAGCGCGATTTTTTATGTAGCACGAAAATAATACACCCTGTACCGAACTCTAATTT